>BQNB010006160.1:43637-98740 GCA_026074375.1 Tanacetum coccineum | reverse complement strand
AATTCACATTAACAGTACAGGGAAATCCAATTGATGGCAAAAGTATATATAATGAAAGTAACGGCTTTGTCACACAACCTGGGTAATACGTCAAGTCTTAGTTTGATTGGATATGTTTTATGTTATAATGAAATATCATTTTGATTGGATTTATTATGGAAGTATCGTATCACTGTTCGGGCCATCATAATTCAGAGGTCATGTAGTAAACGTTTGGGGAGCCAGGACACTTTAAATTGTAAATCCAGCAAACTCGTCAAAACGTATACCCAAATGAAAACCCCTCACATGAAGCTCCCTAGTAATGTGATACATTATAGTTTTAAGTTTCTTCAAAAGCTAGAATAATTTATATATATATTTTTAATTAATATAAAAATATAATATTTTATAAGTTTTCAAAATTAGCAATATATACCCTTGGTTTATAAACTTTTACAAGTTTAGTCCTTTATATAAAAAGTATATATATATTAAACCTTTAACTTTGAAACTTGTCAAAATAGGTCCTTATAGTTATAACTTTAAGAAAATGACATTTTCAGCCCCTTTAGTTATAAATTTCAGAAAGTTACGATATATACCCCTTGCATGGAATACTTTTGCAAAACAAGTCCAAAATGCCATGCAAGCTTATTTTAGGATTCCAAATGATATTTGCAGGTTATAACTTATTAGAATAAGCAAAAATAAGATGTTCTAATGTAACAAAAGTTTAGAAAAAAGATTCGTTAGCTAGAAAATCAAAACGGGTCGTTTTTAGGGTTTTTATCAAAAACACATGGGTTTGAGGATTCAAAGCTTCGAGGAGTTCATATATGACCTTAAGAGTATTATGAACATTATTGTACAGAATATAAGCTTATGGAACAAGATCTTAGGCTTACTTGAGCTAAAATGGGTCAAAATGGGGTTTTCGGGTTTGTACGCCTAGTAACGACTTCAAGGCTTTGTTTTTCTTGATTATTGGCTTCTATTATGAGCTTAGGGACTTCTCATGATCTTCTATTTCTGCTATGGAAAGGCTAGAACTCCATTTGAGTGTGTGTTGAAGTTTTGAGGTGTCATTTGAATGTTATGCATGTTTTGGCTATTTATAGTGTTCAAGGAGCCTTAGTGCCCAAGTTTTAACTATGAAATGTGTCAAGAGCTGTAGAGTGGTGATTAAGGAGGGCTATAAGTGATTCATGTAAGCTATGGATTGTAGCAATGCAAGGTGGAGGGTGTTGTGGTTGTTTCGGCTATAAGGAGGTGACAAAGGGGCTTCTAGAAGCCTTGGAGCTTAAGTGTGGTGATGGAGGTGCTTGTAAGCTACTTGGGAGGCTTCTTGGTGATTTCATAGAGGTGTTTCAGGTGCTTGGTTGCTAGCTTGGGTGTAAAATGGGTCAAAAATGGATAAAAAGGGGTGTCAGGTTTGTTTTGCTTTCGGGTTAGGGTTTTTGACTTAAAATTCAAGTTAGGGTTAGGGTTTAGGATTAGTGTTAGGGTTGAGATTAGGGCTTAGGATTAAGGTTTAGGGCTTAGTTTTAGGTTTAGGGTTTAGTTTTTGTTGAAAGTGAAATTAGGGTTTAGGGTTTTGTTTTTGCAGGTTTAAGGTTTTAGATTAAGGTTTAGGATGAATTAGGGTTTAGGTTTAAGGTTTAAAAGTGATGCATTAAGTGCTTGTACCTTGTACTAAAGTTGTAGTAAGAAACCAAAGTGAGTTAGGAGGTAAAATAACCTAGTTTGACTTTCTTGTATTATTGACTTGTACATTGAGCTTTAGAAAGTTGTAACTTGATTTAGGAGGGAAAAGATATTCAAATGTTGTGCTATGATACTTGTACACATGCTTTAAAGGCTTGTACATTCATTTTATATATATACTTTACATATAATTAGGGTTTTGATATAAATGTTAACGTTTAATGCTTGTGTTTTGAATAACGTTTGAAAAGTACGTTAAATAGATACTGTACTTATGGTAAAAAATGTTATTGAAGATATATAGACTTGACATTTTAGGATGTTTACCATGATATTAAACATAGATAAGATGGCATTGATAGAGGTTGCGTGAGGCTCGTTTACTTTTAGAGATGAAGTTACGTTGCATTATAGATAAAGCATAAAATTTCCTGTTAAGACGGTGATATATTTATAGTAGATGGATATTACAGTGCATCTAATTTAATAGATGGATATTTTCATTGATGAAAATTGCTGGTTGTTATAACGACCATGTTCATGTGAGCAGCAAATGCAAGAAAGATACGGATGGCTTCAAGTCGTGCAACTAGAGCAAAATATTATTCAAAGTCTAAGCTTGCTTCTTGATGTAATCCCCTCGTACTAACCGAGCCTTAGATTTTTCAATACACCTCCTGTTCGTTCTAAATTTAACCTTGTATTCCTCTTCAAGGTGATAATCATAACTTATGATCCCTGGGTAACAGGTACAAAGCTCCCAAACTTCAAAGACGTTCAAACTCGTTGAGTTCTTCTTGCATGTTCTTTATAACTCTTGGGTTCAACGGAAGAAAAGAAAGTATCAAAATAATAGAACATGGTTCATTTTATAGTTGATGTTGATTAGAGATGGGTCTAGAAGATCGCCAACTACATTATCAATCGGATGATCTTTAGTCCATTTACTGATGTGTTTATGTGGTTAAATGACTGAGTGCGCATTATTTGGAATAACAACCTAAGAAGAGGATTTTTAAAACTTGTTTTTGGAATTGGAATACCAAATTGGAGATTATTATCCATGTGTGCAACTTTAATATCATGATCCGCTTCTTCAGCACCGGGACGGTGACGCTTATAGAGTTTGAGAAGTACTTGGTGATGGTGCATCTTAATCAACTGATATCGAGGAAGGTGAACCAGTTGAAACAGCAGAAACTGGAGCAGCAGCTTCAGGAACTGGATGATCAACACATGGTGGAGGACGAAAGTATTCATCAAACATTGGTTGTAGTAGTGTATCCTAGTCATCTCTTGTTGGTGGGACAAAAGGTGTTAAAGAAGGAGGTTGTGGCATAAGTCTTGAACTGAGTGTTCTAGGAGTCATTTCATGAAGTGCGGGTCCTGAACTGCTTTGTTCAGAAGCCATCGCTGTCAGCTCATCAAAGTCTACATGAATTGTTTCCATAATTCGTCTGGTATGTTAGTTGTAAATCCGGTAAGCCTTCTTTGCGGGAGCATATCCAATGAAAATACCAACATCAGCTTTAGCTTTCAGTTTGCTCAAATCCTCGCTGTCATTAGTTGGATAACAAAGTGCACCAAATACATAAAGATAGGAAATATCTGGGTTTTTGTCATGCAGTAGCTCATATGCTATTTTTTCATGATGAAGGCATATTAGGGAACGACTCTGGGTGTACCAAGCTGTGGAAACTGTTTCTGCCCACAGAAATAATAGAACTTTAGCATAAATCAACATGGTGTGAGCATCCTCTACTAAAGTGCGGTTTTGTCTTTCGACAATGACGTTCTGTTGTGGAGTATGCACCACGGATGTTTCATGAGAGATACCGACATCTTTATAATAGCTACGCAGAGTTTGATTGACAACTTTTGTACCATTATCTGTGTGAATATTCCTGATTGTTGCATTTAAACTAACTTGTATCATTTTTAGAAACTTGATGATGAACTCTAAAGCTTCATCTTTCGATCTTAAGAACTTAACCCATGTAAACCGAGAATAATCATCAAAAATTACTAGAATATATTTCTTCCCATTAATACTTTTAACACACATCGGCCCACAAAGATCCATATGCACGAGTTTGTCGTTGTGTGGTGTTTATTTTTATAATTCAAGTTTTAAATTTATATTTTACCGACTTAACCAAAAACAACACTTTAACGGGCAGTGTACTCGGTCAGTGGTAGATTCGTGGTAAGTAGGGTGTCGAACACTTGAAGCGAGGTTAAATATATCAATTTATTTATATTTTGGTTTATCTAATCTAAGTTAATTCTAATCTATGTCAAACTATGTTAATCCTATGTTAGTTCTAATCCTAATTTCTAACGGTTAAGGGGGTTTCAGCTAAAGCCACTGGAGGGATTGGTCTGTTTTGACTACAATCAATTCAAGACACTTTAACCCATGCAAGCTAATTAACAGATGATAAAAGAACAGTCAAGACTTATGATAAAAAAAACTGTATTAACCATTATTAATCCGATTAGAACGTTGGTTTGTTTATTAAGTGCAATTATTTCTTCTCTCGATGTGGCACTATCATTCTTAAGACTTAGGCGGGATTCTTCCTAGGACCTAGACAACATTAAATTATGTCACAATTAAAGCATCCTTATTTGCTGATTATAATCTATCTTAGGGATTAAAGAAGTGGTAATCTTGTTAAACCCTAGCTCATAAAAGACTTACCCGCCTTACGCTTAATGTAATTTATACCACTAGTGGACTCAGTCCCGTTATTTGTTGAATCATCTAGGTCTCACCTTCTAGTCAAAACGTATATAAACTAAAGGCAATATCTATTAACTAGTTGAGCCTAAAGGTATCCTTAGACACAGATTTTAGATGGGACAATATTTGTGATCCTTTGTTTCTTAGATGTATAAATCATATATGGGAGAGCTATCCAGACTCTTGATTACTTAGTCTGTATCACTGGATCCATTTAATGATAGGTCGCATAAAAAAGTACGTTAAACAAGTCCATAAAATGGATAAAATAAAACAAGCATTCAACGATAAATCTAGAAATCGATGATAAACAATACCAACATTCAGTTCTTTATTTATAATTGTCACACCGAATGGAGGAACACGAGGCACGTTGAGAAGGGGAATCGATCACAACACAATTGGCGTCTATGCTATATAGAGAAACCTCAAATAAACATGCATAAAAATGAAAGGTATTGACACACAGTGTCATGATAAATACCCAAAACATCAACAAAATCCAAAGCATTGAAATGAAATGAAGGCAGTTCATGCCAACGTCATGGACATGCAAACATTCATAGATCCTAACAAAGCAAAACAATTAACATTTATCATCCAAACAAATAATGAAATCTAGATAACTAAACTTTGCCAGCTGCTTACGGTCCATCTAGCCACTTTTTCTAACTTTAATCTCATCCTGTTGAATATCTGAAAATGATGCTTAACGTCAACAAATGGTGTGTGGAAATACATAGATTTTTAGACACCACTTATTCAATCCATACCCAAAATCATTAAACCGAATTACTGTGATTATTAATACAATACTTTTGATGACAATTATGCTAACTAACATACAAGCTAACATGCAATTCAATCCAATCAAACCAACAAATCATATACTGGGTAGGCGTACCTATCCGATCCCTCAAACACCAAGCAGACAACCCATACCGCCCTTGGATCATACCCAAATCTCTTTCCCTCTAGCTCAGGCCATGGATACCCGAAAGTAATCCTCCTGACTAGGTAACAATTCCTTTCCCTCTAGCTCAGGCCAAGGATACCCGCAAGTAATCCTCCTGACTAGGCAACAATTTCTTTCCCTCTAGCTCAGGCCATGGATACCCGCAAGTAACCCTCCTGACTAGGCAACATCTCAATATCACATAACCAAATCTCATTCCCTCTAGCTCAGACCAAAGATACCCGCAGGTAACCCTCCTGACTAGGCAACAATACCTTCCACTAAGCAGGCCGGAGATACTCGCAAGTAATCCTCCTGACTTAGCTCACACATCACATAACATGTAGCACACATAACGCGCATTAGTCACATAATAGTCCATGCTTTTACACTAACACATAATCCCAGCAATTTAAAACATATTTCAACACTTGCATCATTTCCATCCCAAGCTTAAAAACAATGTAAAAAGTGGGACTATGTAACTCACCTGAATGCTCAAACGTAGCTTCCAATTCTATCACGCAATATTACAAATATATACGCACGGTTACCTGCGACCAAGCTATAAAGCTCTCTTGTCCAGGTAAAACACACATATGATGGATGGTCTTAGGGTTTGATTTAATCCATCATGAGGTCACCCCGTCACCATGCCCCAACCTTACCACTTCATTAACTATTACACTATTACTACTCATTTGTTCTAAAGTGCATAATTTTAATGTAACTTTAGCTCTTAAAACACTTACTTGCTGTCGTCATTAGATTATACAAAAATCACCTAAGTTAATTTATGAGTTTACTAACTACCTTGTGATTTCTAATTACTTATTACATGTGCAAGTATCCCAAATAAAATCCAACTTCAAAATTGTCCCAATTCGGATCTGATTGCACACTAAAAGTTATGGCCCTAAACTTTAATATTAGACAAACATATCAGAAGCTTCATTTTTAGGGTTGCTTTAAAATATCATATAGAATACCACCGTAGATTGGATAACCTTTAATTCCACTTTTAAGTTAGGGTTTTACCCTCCTAAACATGACCTAATTCTGACCCGTATTTACTGTTTTGACAACTTTTCTTGTAACCAATATTTAACCAACTTTTAGAACTCTAAATCAATCGAGGCCAGACTTTTTGAAAAATAGACTCTTTTAGCTACAATTTAGGCACTGGAATCATATCAAAACACGTTTCTAACATCTAGATATCATCAGTTGAACACAGCCCTAAATTCTGCTCAACTCTAAATCTGATTTAAAGTGATCTAACCCTAACCATTTACACCCATACGATCCTAATTAAACCCTAAACACTAGGTATGATTAAAACATCCTTAATTATAGAAGTTTTTAAAACCCTAATGATCCATCATATTAATTGTTACATGTTTTAAAGAAAAACTAAACAAAAGCTTAATTGAAACATACCTAAACTTTGATTCATGAATCACTAATTCACCAACTCGTTCTTGATAAAAAAAATCTTTTTTTTTCTCTTGAAGGATTCGGCGATCAAAGGAAAAAGGGGAGAGAAAAAGTGATTTAGAGATTTATTTATCTTATATTTATACACTTAGAATCCTATTTATAGTCAAACTTTGTTTCCTTTTTTTCTTTTCTTTAAAATCGGTCGAACACCCCTTTTATATATTTTTTATTTATTTATTAATTAACTAATTATCTTATTTACCTTAAGTTTTCATAAAAACCTAAGCTAATTTGGGTAAACCTTTTCACATAAACGCAACTACTTAACTTTCTAAAAATAACTTTTCATTTCACTTTTTCACTTTCTATATCTAGAAAGTCTACTATAAATAATCCAAATTTCACTCACTTTACTTATTACCAACATGATACGTTTCCCATAAACGCTTAACACAAAATCATCCAACTATTGACATAGCATTGCATGCAACACGCCATTCCTTTCCATTATCACCATACGTGAACGAATGGAATACTCATCGCCAAACACAAATGCACTCAAAATGAGATGATCATACACCTCAAAATGATATCATGCACCTATTCAAACCACTTAGCACACATATATAACACATAGCACACAAGAAATCACACAAAATAAACTCTTAGCCATTTCTAAAGGGACCACCAACCTAATCAAATCACGGATGTCACAGTATCCCCTCCTTGAGGAAATCTCGTCCCGAGATTTAACTAGCAGGCTCAACAAATCGCTCCTAGAACCAAACTATGGAGTACTTAATCTAATCTGGTCTTGTGTTCCCAAGTAAACTGAGGACATCGGTTTCTGATTACACCTAACTTTCACAAAGCGCTATTTTCATTACGTTTTAATTCTTAATTTCGTGATCCTTATTCTCTACAGGTTACTCGACAAAAGAAGTGTCTTGTCGACTTGACTCTCATTCAATGGCACATGCAAATTAGCATCCGCCAGACACTTTTTCAGATTTGACACATGAAAAGTGTCATGCATGCTATTCAACTCCTCAGGTAACCTCAACCTATAAGCTACAAGGCCAATCCTTTCAAGGATCTTAAACGGTCCTACATATCTTGGTGCTAACTTACCCTTCTTTCCAAAAAGCACTAGTCCTTACCAAGGCGACACCTTAATACACCCGATCACCCACCTCAAACTCTACGGCTTACGCTATCATTCAACTTAGCTCTTTGACGATCTCGCGTCGCTTTAGGCTTTTACCTTTTCCAACACTGCCTTATTAGTCGTTTCTTGTACTAACTCAAGTCTAGTCAAACTACTCTCTCCAATCTCTGCCCATAAAACAGGCGACCTATATTTCCTTCCATACAAATCTTCAAACAGAGCACACCGAAAGCTCAATTGATAACTACCACCAAAATTGATAACACATGCCTTTATTATATCCTCCAAAGTCTGAATTATACGTTCACTTTCTCCATCCGCTTGAGGATGCTAAGCAGTACTCAAATCCAATCGCATCTCTAACACTTTTTACAGCGTTTGTCAAAACCACGAGGTAAATCATCCATCTCAATCTGAGTTGATCGTCACCAGAATTTCATTCCTTGCTATTATCTCATCAATATAAATCCTTGCCAACTTCACATCTTGAAATCTTCTTGTATAGCTAGAAAATGAGCTAACTTGGTCAGTCTATCGACCATCACCCAAATCACATCAAACTCACTACTTTGACCTTGGAAAATTAGTGATAAAATCCATGGTGATTCTATCTCATTTTCGCTTAAGTATCTCAGGTTGTTGCAGCAAGCCAAAAGTCTTTGATATTGCAGCCTTCACCTCTTAAACAAATCCAACAATTGCTAACATAGGTAGCTATATCTTTTTCTACACGTGGCTACCAATACATGTCTCCAAGGTTATAGTACGTCTTATCCGCTCCCGGATGTACCAAGTATCTTGATGCATGGGCCTCATCCATTACACTTTCTACCAATATAACCCAAATTTGATCCATAAAGTACAAACTCTCGTCTCCTTTTTTTCCATCTATTGGTCTAAACCATGTAGCCTTTCTGCGAGTACGTTCTCTTGCTTGAACGCCTCACTTTGGGCTGCTAGTATCATTCCTCTTACTCGTCTTGATTTTACTTCTCATTTCCTACCTCAACGCAAACCACCATACATTCGCTTTATCAGAGAGTATCACACAATTCATTCTTTAAAAGTCTTAATATGCTCTTCTTGTTCTACGGCTCCACTATTACTTCTTATTCCTTTAGTTAAGGAAGTATGGGGGTTCTAACAAAATTCTTTAATAAATTCATGATATAAACGTCTTGGTAGGAAATTGCCAAATCCTAAAGATATAAATCATCAATTCCTCACTGCCTCACTCTTACTCAGGTCCACGTGAATATGTTATGGTTGACCAAGTGACTAAGAAAATGATTCTTCCAACCAAAACTTACACTTAGAAAACTTAGCATACAGCTTCCCTCTCAGGTGACTCCAACTACTAACTCAAATGAACTTCATGTTCCTCCTTTGACTTTGAGTAGGCCAGAATGTCATCAATGAATGATGACAAACCTACCTAAGTACCATTTACAAACCCGGTTATCAGTCATGAAAACGTTGGTGCATTTGTTAACCCAAAAGGCAAAACCGTTGCACTAAAATGTCGTTTATCTCGTTCGAAATTGCGGTCTTTGGAATGGCATCCTGATGCACTGTAGTGATGATAACCGGACCAAATACTACATTTAAGAAAGGACACGCTTTCGAAATTGTCAAATAAGTCATCAATCCTAGGGAGTGGATAACGGTTTTTAACAGTTAATTTGTTCAACTCCCTCATGATCTTTACACATGGGAAAATGAGAAAATCCTTTTTCTTCATGAATATCACAGGTTGCTCCTCTCTGAAATGACTGGTCGTATGAAACACTTGTCTTGCAAAATCTCGAAGTTGTTTCAGACATTTTGGCATTTCTTCGGGGGAGGGTGCTAGGACGATATGGATTCTTCGCGACTTGGGTGTTCGCTCCATGATACCAAATCTTTGCGAAAACTCAACTTGCGTAGTTTAGGTTTGTGGTCATCGACAAATCTTCCAGAAACAAATCATAAAATCTCGTTACGACGGAATATCACTCAATTTTGATTCACCTACACTTTGTGTTCATTTAAGGTTTCGGGACTCTATGAGTACAATTCACCATGAACCCGAAGTATTCATCACCTTCAAATGTATTCTACCACCTTCTTATAACACTACCATCACAAACTTTTCTTGACAACAGTCATTCCCACAATCACATCACAAGCTTCACATACTCAACGGTTATCAAAGACTCCAAGGGTTTCGAAAACAATCGTTAGGATATACAAACGATATCGATATCAAAAGGCTAGAAAACAATTTAGGGGATTCCACATATGACAAATAGTGGTGGATCAATATGACATAAGTAATCCTTTGAAAGAAAGGGATACATCTAAGTACAGAGGTGGAAACACTTGTGCGAACGAAAAAAAAATCAACAGGCGTACCTCGACAAAAAAGAAACATAAAAAAACTCAATACAAATGCGAAATTTTCTATACAATTATCGACTTTACTAAAATTACCATTTAAATAATGTTTGTTATAAAAATCAATTTTAAAATAAGAAGTCACTTTAAGTAAAAAAATCATTTAAAGAATAAAGTAAAATTGTTTACATGTAATCTTTAATTAAATTCTTCTGGTTATCATAAAAAATCTAGAGATGGTTATCTAATGGTGTATCGTACCTTACCACTATGAATCACTTTAAACATGCTTTTTATAATAAATTTTATTTAACCACTCAACAATTTTCATATCCTATTTGCATAGGCCATTTAACATATTCTATTTACAAAGATCATTTTAAACACAGTATTTCCCAAACACTAACACAATACTTCAAAAGGGATTTTATAATTAGACATCAATTATAAAATATGTTACTCATATCAATGGACTCCATAATATCCATATACTAGGGATCGTTATAACACCGTACAGCTCTAACACGATTTTATTGTTTGAAAATGAAAGAAAATACCAGGAACCATATACTCAAAATAAAATCAAATGAACTCGTATAATAAAACTCATGCAAGACGTTACATACTCAAAAGAAAACGTAAGGTCTTATCCAAAATAATGATCAACAGTGAAAACCTAAAAGCATCGATACTAACACGTCGCCAACGGGTTACGAAAACTAAGGGATATACAAAGAAGGGAGTAATGATCCACACTAATATGTTAGGAACAATTAGTGCTCAAAAGAAACCTTTGATACTCATACGAGTAATCAATGCAACGAAAGATATAAAAAAACGGCTATATCTGAAAGAGCATTTCTGAGCAACCATATACATCGGAGGACGTCGATAGGAAAAATCAGGTATCTTACTAACAAAGTACGATGAAGTGACGCTAAGCTTGGACTTAGGAAATCCAAACAAACAACCGTGCAAACCAGCAACCTCTATAATAGTAATACTGGGTATCCTCAAATACTAGACAGAAGAGAAACTTACTATCTATACAACTCAATTTAACATATCCTCCAATTAGGGTAAGAGAATAATTCTCTACCCATACCGCCATCCTTATCATGAATACATATATATAAAAAACATATTACACTACCACCTTACAACCAAACACAAATAAATGCAATCATGGTCACAAGTCTACGTGTGTGATGCCTTTATAATTATGTTGGCCACCATAATTTAAGTTGCCTCCATTTACCTTGTACTTACTTCCAAGACTACCATTTTCAATAATAATTTACATATAAAGAACAATTATAACCACATTGCACATCTTAACCATCCAATTAACACGTAAAGGATGCTCCATCAAATAACTACTTACTTATATCAAAATAAAATCAAAACGACATAAAGGAACGAAACTCTTGCAACGACTCCCAAAATACGAAATATCCGAAAGAAATAATCAATAACAACATGACGAGGTAAAAGACAGGATAAACTTATGCTGGGCCTCGCTTGGGTTTGACTTTGCCTCCGCAAGAATCACCCGACTCCATGGGTCCAGCCCTATTAAGCGCCTCTGACAAACAATCAACTATCCTATCTCCTTCGGTTCCACAAGAGGCTCCTTATAACGCTTAAGCCCAGTTGGGAAAACTGTTCCCCAACGTGACTCTTCTTAATGTTGGGGACAAATCCATAGAAAACTTAAATATATAACGAATAGTAATTACATTATTCATTCAGATAATGATAGGCAAAATAACTAAAATGATAACTTAGAAAAATACGAGATATATAAGCTATGCAAAAATAGAGGGGAAGCATAGCAGTTATAAAAATAAACACTTGAGCCCTAAATGCATCTACATGAAGGGCCCCTAGGTTATAGTCTAGGCTCAACCACCTACTTCTTTATAACCTAGCTCAGATACCAATTTGTCACACCCCGCCAAGGAGGAGGAATCAGCGTAGGCACGAGAGATAAAGGATCATCACAACACATGGCGTCTATATAGAGAAAACTAAAACATGCATAAATAAAGGTATAGACATGCAGTGTTCATGAAAAACCCAAAACATATCAACAAAAATCCAAAAAAGGCTGTCTAAACATTGAAATAAATGTCAGTTCTTGCCAACGTCATGACATGCATACATTCATACATCATCACAAAGCAAACAATTAACATTCTATAATCCAATCCAATAACAAAATCTAGACTAACTAACATTGCCGCTGCCTACGGTCTATCTGCCACTTTTCTAACTTTAATCTCATCTTGCTGAATACCTGAAAATTATGCTTATACGTCAACACAATGGTTGGTGAGAAACATATGTTTTCAGACACACATATTCAATCCATTACCAAAATCATTAACCAAATTATTGTGATTATAAAACAATACTTTCACATGACAATTATGCTAACTAACATACAAGCTAACATGCAATTCAATCCAATCAAACCAACAAATCATATACTGGGTAGGCGTACCTATTCGATCCCTCAAACACTAAGTAGATGACCCATATCGCCCTTGGATCATACCCAAATCTCTTTCCCTCTAGCTTAGGCCATGGATACCTGAAAGTAATCCTCCTGACTAGGTAACAATTCATTTCCCTCTAGCTCAGGCCATGGATACCCGCAAGTAATTCATCTTGATTCAGGATAAAATCACTTTCCTCTTGCTCAGGCCATGGCATACCCGTAATGTATCCTCCTGACTAGGCAACATCTCAATATGACATAACCAAATCTCATTCCCTCTAGCTCAGATCGGAGATACCCGCAGGTAACCCTCCTGACTAGGCAACAATACCTTCCACTAAGCAGGCCGAAGATACTCGCAAGTAATCCTCCTGACTTAGCTCACACATCACATAACATGTAGCACATAACGCGCATTAGTCACATAATAGTCCATGCATTTACACTAACACATAATCCCAGCAATTTAAAACATATTTCAACACTTGCATCATTTCCATCCCAAGCTTAAAAACAATGTAAAAAGTGGGACTATGTAACTCACCTGAATGCTCAAACGTAGCTTCCAATTCCTATCACGCAACTATACAAATAAATAAGCACGGTTACACGCGACCAAGCTAAAAGCTCTAGTCCAGGTAACACACATATGATGGATGTCTAAGGGTTTGATTAACCATCATGGGTCACCCCGACACCATGCCCAACCTTAACCACTTCATTAACTCATTACACTAGTTAACTACAATTTGTTCAAAAGTGCCAGAGAATTTTAAGGGTAACATTTAACATCATTAAAACTCTTACTTGTGTTCCTCATAAATTATACCTATAATCACCTAAGTATAATTTATGCGTTTACTAAACTACCTTGAATTCCAATTACTCATTACTGTTCAAGTTTTCCCAAATAAAATCCAACTTCAAAACTGTCCCAATTCGGATCTGATTGCACACTAAAAAGTATAGCCCTAACTATCATACTTAGACACACAATCAGAAGCTCTACTTCTAGGGTTTCTTTAATTACATATAGAACTTACTCACTGTAGATTGGCTAACCTTAATTCCACTTTTAAGTTAGGGTTTTACCCTCCTAAACATGACCTAATTCTGACCCGTATTTACTGTTTTAACACCTTTTCTTGTAACCAATATTTAACCAACTTCCAAAACTACAAATCAATCGAGGCTAGACTTTTTGAAAAATAGACTCTTTGAACTACAATTTAGGCACTGGAATCATATCAAAACACGTTTGTAACATCTAGATATCATCAGTTGAACACAGCTCTAAATTCAGGTCAACTATAAATCATGAATTAAAGCGATCTAACCCTAACCATTTACACCCATACGATCCTAATTAAACCCTAAACGCTCTAGCATGATTAAAACATCCTTAATTACAGAAGTTTTTAAAACCTTAATGATCCATCATATTAATTGTTACATTATTTAAAGAAAGATTATACAAAAGCTTATGAAAATACTAAACCTTGATTCTTGAAACACTAAAATCACAACTCTTTTTTGATTAAAAAAATCTTTTTTTTCTGTTATGGACTAAAATCTTTGTATTTTGAACAATGAACAAGTGAAGCTTCAGGCTTTTGTAACAAATACTTTATTAAATCTGTAGAATATTAGTAATCTTTCACAACAAGAACTAGAAAGAGAAAGTGGGAAGGAAGGATGTATTTTTAGTGAGAGAAAGTAAAGAACATGAAATGCATTAAGTGAAAAATGAAATATACAACCAACCAACCAACCAACCAACCACCTCTCCAAGGCATGGAGAGGTGTTTATATAGTATCTATGGCCAGCCATGGAAGGGCTTTGTGGGCTTTCCATGGGCTTTTCCTTATCTTTGGCCTGGTTAGCTTACTAAACAATACATTGTGGACTACGAGCTAGAAACATAAAATACGTAGAGTGACCGATCCTTTTTTAGATTCCTAACAATCACCCCCATGGGAGGTCACTCCAATTTACAAAAAGCTTAAGCTCTACATTCTATGAATGTCTTCAATCTTTAGCTCGTAGTCTTATTATCATGTTCTTTATCTTGTGAATCTTGATGTAGCAATCTTTAGACTTTTAGGCTTTCGCTTGTATCTTGTTCTTGACTTGTATGTGATATTTTGAGCTTCTTAAGATCATCAACCAAGCATAATCTCTAGTCGCCATCTTGTAATCATTCCCTTCTTGTGATCGTGTGACTTCTGGACCGACATGCTCATACTGTTCTTGATGTTTGAAAGGATAATGCGTAGGACTCTTTAATATATATCTTGTAATTCACATTGTGTGAATTAGCAAGCATAATTTTGACAAGTGTCCTAATGAGATTTATGGATGATCTCTTTTGGCTCTAGACTCAATAGTGCACTTTGATTTTAGTGATCGGAGGCTAGAGCAGACTGCCACCTTTTCAATAATAACTAACTCGGAGTGAGAAAGTTGATAGAAATGTGTGTAATCTCCGTGAGAAATGAAACAAAATATTTTGAGAGATTCTGAGTGGCTAAGGAGGGTTGTGCATTGCATCATTGGGTCCATGATGTCAGACTTCAATGTCAGCAATCATCTTTGTGATTCTTGACAGCAGATGTATTGACCCAGTTTCACCCTTTATCTTAACTTTTCTTTTTAATTCTTCAACCCCTTCAGCGCTTACCAAGACTTCATAACTGTTGGGAATTCTGAGTTACTACTGCTGGTGCTAATTTACTACTACTGGTTCAGAATTGATGTTGCTGCTAAAGATTGAAGAAAACAAACTAAGTAGTTAGTACTGTTAGGTATATTAGTTAATACTGCTAAAGTGATATGCATGAGATATATTAGGAATAGATATGCATTGATCACTTGACGCATTTTGTAAGCCCATTAGGGTTTCCTTGGTGTTTAAAAGGAACCCTAAGACATAGATATAGATATCCGTTTTCACATTAGTTTTTCATATTAGTATTCATAGATTGCATAGCAATCATAGTTAGTATTCATAGCTATTTTGTAATTCAAAATAGTGTTGAATATATTGAAAGTTTAGGAAAGATTTTTTTTACTGTTTAATTGTTCTTCTTAGTATTGCAAACTAGATTCCGCATAGTTTGTGATATTCTCAATCTTAGTTTCTACTATAGTTGTCTTGGATCTATCCAATACAACTAAACCTTACATCAAGCTAAGGAGTTTAAGATCTGTTCATTGGGATCAACAAGTGGTATCAGATCTTGTTGAGAAACTCTGAATAAGAAGAACACTATATTTACACAAGATCTTATAATCAAAGAGAAGATGGAATCACAGTAAGAAACTACCCAAACAGTGTCTGCACTAAAACTTCCAGTACTCAAAACTGGAGATTATGATCTATGAAGCATGAGAATGGAGCAATATCTTACTCACACTGATTATGCTCTTTGGGAGGTTATTGTGACTGGTGATGCACCTGCTATTGCATCAGATAGTACTGAAGGTCCCATTCCTCCCAAAACTGCTGAACAAAAGCTAGCAAGAAAGAATGAATTAAAAGCAAAAAGCACTTTGTTATTGGCCATTCCTGATGAGAACCTATTGAAGTTTCATGGAGTCAAGGATGCAAAGACCATATGGGAAGCTATCAATACCAGGTTTAGAGGCAACAAAGAATCAAAGAAAATGCATAAAACTATTCTGAAGCAGCATATGAGAATTTTACTGCATCAAGATCTGAAAGACTAGATAAAACCTATGATAGGTTTAAGAAACTCATCAGGCAATTGGAAATTCATGGTGAAGTTATCTCCCAGGAAGATGCAAATCTTAAGTTACTAAGAAGTCTACCATTAGCTTGGAACAATATTGCCTTGATCATGAGAAACAAATCTGATCTAGACACAATAAGCATGGATGACTTGTACAACAACTTGAAGGTGTATAAAACTGAGATTAAAAGCCAATCAAGCTCAAGCTCAAACTCTCAGAATATGGCTTTTATATCTTTATAAAACACTAGCAGTACTAATGAAGCAGTTAATACTGCTTATGAAGTTTCTACTGCTAACTCACAAAGACAAGCTTCTTCCTCATCCTATGCTGATGATGTCATGTTTTCCTTCTTTGTCAGTCCATCTAATAGTCAACAGTTAGACAATGAAGACCTAGAGCAGATTGATACTGATGATCTTGAAGAGATGGATCTCACTAGCAGTAATAACTTAACTATAACTGCAGTACTCGTGTCAGAGCTCTGAATCTAACAATCTCCCTAGAGTCGTAGGGTTCCTTTTATACACTAAGGAAAACCCTAATGGGCTTACAAAACGCGTCAAGTGATCATGCATATCTATTCCTAATATAACTCATGCATATCACTTAAGCAGTACTAACTATATAACTAACAGTACTAACTATTATACTAACAGTACTAACTATACTGGCAGTACTAACAATGTACTGGCAGTACTAACTAACTATAACTAGCAGTACTAACATACTTAGTCATTTTTCTTGAATAAGCTTGAGCAGTACAAAATTGTATTGGCAGTACTAACTTCTGTGTTGACAGTACTAAGTATGTAGACATTTAATTCCCAACAATCCTCCCCTAAACTTGTGATTTCCCTGCAAATCTTCAAGTTTCTTGAATTAAAGCTTTTTGACTCTGAGAGGATTCTTCCAAACATTCTTCTACTTCTGTACTTGTGATCTTATAAACCTTAGAAGTTCAAATGCCATCTCATTTTCATGATCAACCTCTAGTTTTCTGCTTAACATCTTTGATAGCATTTCTTGAGTAAGTGGATACTTCTTCTCTATCATCATGTGAATGGCAATTCCATTGTCCATCAACAAAATATGAATTCCACATGAATCAAATAGTCTCCAGCTTATCAAATTGTATTCATGTTGATGCCTCCAGACTTCATCTTCTTCATCAGGTTGAAATAAGATCTTTAGATCTCCCCATAACATCAAGTCATATCCTTCTGGTCTTGATGTTGCATACCTTTCTTCTACTAGTCTGTGTAGATCCATTACATCCTGTCTGTCAAAATCATCAAGCATCTCACTGAAAATCTTGTAATTCTTTGAACCTCCATCTGCTCTGATGATTTGATAATACATAAAGTTTTCTGTCAGAACATGAGTCTTCCAATCAACTATTGGATACTTAGTACCCAAAGATTCAATTTCCATAGCAAATTCTTCTCTTGGAACCAGATCCAAATAGGCTTTAAGTTCTTCCTTCTCCTTCTCATATTCTGTCTTCTGTCTTTTGGCATCTTCTTTACTTTGCTTTTCTCCTGCTCTTTTCCTAGCAAGTGTTTTCTTCATACTTCCTCCAGTTTTCTTAGAACTTTCTTGTTGAAGATCAAATCCTGGCCTCTTTATAAATTCCTTTACAATTTTAGAATCTTTAGGTACAAAAGCCTGATTTTGATCCCACACTCTTTCAAATATAGGCCTAATATCTTCATAGTTCATTCCCTTGAAGTGACTCATCTTATATCCTCCCTGATTCTTCAAATATGTACACATGTTCTTTCTTACTTCAGCTTTTGAGAAAGGTCTATTCTGAACTGCATGATACCTTAACACATCATGATCATTCCAATTAATAACTTTTTCCCTTTCATCTGTCTGCTTTTCTTCTTGAGGTATTCTTTCTTCATCAGTAATCCATTGAGCTTCAACTTGTTTTGCTTATACTTCATCCTGCAGAATCTGTGCTTGCTCTTCCTCATAAAAACTTTTATAAAATTCCTCATCGAGACTTATCTGTATCATCTCTTTCTTCTTGATTTTCTTTGGAGGCTCAGATTCTTGCATAATAGCTTTACCTTTTGCCGCACTCCTTTTGATATTCAGCAATGTTTCAGTAAGAGTTCTATCATCATCACCATATTCAATTTCCATCCTATGCTCAGCTGTATCATGTGACTTCCCTAGCTCTCTACTTTTGACAAAGTTGACATTCTCATCTTTATCAATTTCATCAATCATCCTCCCCTGTTTGGGAGAATCCTCAACATCCAAACTTGGTCCTTCATCCTCTGAGGAGTCAATAACTGTTCTTCTTCTCTTGTGCTTGAGCTGTTTCTCCAATTTATTTACCTTTTTGGTGAGAGTGATAAGGGCTTTATTGTAGACAGCTTTTGTGCTTGCAAGTTCATTCTTTAATGAAGTAACTTTATCTGACAATTTTATACAAAGATTTATCAATTCCAAAAGTTGCATATTACCCTCCCTGCTTCGAGATGTATAACCTTCTCTGAGAGGTGGTTCATTGGGCAAGTTAGATACCTTTTCAGGCAATGTCAATTTAGTAATCAATTTCCACCCAATTTTTGGTATGTTGCATTCTACCTCATCCACTTCTCAGGGGTTATGTGACCTCCTGGGAGAGGTGAATCATGGGGCATGGTAGCAGTCTCCTCTGCCTCATGTGTAATTTGGATAGATGGTGGTGTGGTTGGAGTACTAGATGTTGTGGGATGGGATGACAAGGATGGTGAAGATGTTATTCTTGAGGGAGAGGTGGATGGTGCTTCACCTTGAGGCTGAACTAGCATAGTATTAAATAATGGTGTGACTTTCCCAAAGTATCCCTTTAGATTGCTCTCCTTTGTTGTTGAATAGTTTGTTGTAGACGTAGGAGGGAATAGGTTTCTAGTGTCTGAGGAAAAGTAGTCTTTCGTTTGTGTTGGTCAAAGTATTTGGGTATGAACCTAAGTAAATCATATTATTTATGTGTTGCTATCTAAATTTCTTGACTCATGTATGAAAGATAAATCTTGAAAAGTTAAAAATCCTGTTTGTTGCCAGGCATATGATAGCAGTAGCAATGTTACTACTAAACTAATCCCAAGCAGTCTTTTTAGAACTTATACAATGGAGTATGGTATGAATTAAAAACATCCACTAAGGGGCAAAATGTCCTTTTGGAAAGTTAAACTATCAGAAGTTGTTGCATACCCCATGCGAGCCAACTGCTCAAAAATCTCTGCATTAGGAAGAGAACTAAGACCTTCTGAATCTTGGAGTTTGAGATGTCTTCTAATGGAGGCTTTAGTGATAATCTTGTCTCTTCAATCAATGGTAGTAGTGACAGCATAAACCCCATCCTCAGTTGTGCTCAAAGCAGCAGTTTGCCAAAATTGTTCAATAAGAGAGATATATAGGGTTGGACATTCAGTGAGGTCATAGTAGATGTGACTTGAAGTGAGAAAATCAATGATTTCATAAAATCCCTCATTGCCTTCTGACTTTACTAAGTATGCCACCATATTGTGCTTGTCGCAAAACTCTAAATTCGCCATTTGATGAATAAAAAGTTGATTAAGGATCTGGGATTTGGTCGTGAGAGAGAGTGTAAGGTTTTGGTAAAGGTAATTGAAATATGAGAGAGTTTTTAAAGATTGTAATTGGACCCTACTGAAAAAGATTTGAAACTTATCTTGAAGTAAATTCTTTAATGATTTTTTAGGATTGATCATGAATTCTTCAATTAGTCAAACCCTATATATGTAGGTAGTTCGAGATTGAAAATATCTCAACGGATCTTTCATTGAGGAAATTTTGTTATGATACTAACAGTACTATCGGTCACTAGCAGTTACTATGTGTGGTCTTAACAGTACTACGTTGAAGCTAACTAGTTGTAACTTCGTCCAGCAGTTGTATAAAGATAGCCTTGGCAACACTATTAATACTGGCAGTATACAGTAGTAATTAAGTTTATGCCAAGCAGTATTAAACTCCAAGCTCATTCAATGTAGATTCTCACAAGCTCTCTTTCTATTTTTATACTCACAATTTCTCTTAATATGTTTGACTCACAATTACTCTTTCTATTTTTTAGCACTCATTCTCTCTTTTGTTTTGCTACAACATCTCTCTATTCTTTTAAGCTCACCAAAATCTCTCAATGTTCAGACAATTTTTGTACATCGTGGTGCCATTATTTCTTTTAAGTTGCATACTGGTCCTCCCCCACTTCCAAGTGTGTTAACTCTTGAGAGATGTGGGTCATTGGACTTTTAGATGCAGCCTCAAACCTAGTTTGAGCATCTACATCCCCAAGTGGGTTCTTGGAACCTAGGACCACTACCTGAGCTAATTCCTAAGAACATTAGCTCATTAAGTGTTGCCATGGTTGGGTCTCTTAGTTTATAGTTACCACTGTCTGATCTGCTTCAAGCTAGAAGCAGGTAGTTGCAGCCTTTTCATTTATTACCAACTCCTTATGGACAGCCTCAAGACACACCTTTATATGGACCACCAGACTGTGGTATCTTAGTGTCCCGACCTGTTTTGCTTCGCAGTACAGTATTATCCTTAGCATTTCTTGAATATTTGCCTTACAGTTTTTAAACTCTGTCCTTCAATAATTATCAATAGCATGCCTCGATTCATCACAAGCACACTAGAAAAGACTAGATAGACATGTGAGAATTCATGAGGATCCATATTTATGTATAACCCATGAATAAAAGTTAAGAACTGTTAAACCTCCCCTCAACCAATGTACCTACAAATTAAGCATACCAATGCTTGCCACCAGAAAATTAAATGTGCTTACATCAAAAGCTTTAGTAAGAAGATCTGCAACATTATTATCTGTGTGTATCTTTACCATCTTAATCAGTCTCTTCTTATAAGAGTCTCTAATGAAATGATGCATGATCTCTATATGCTTTGTTTTAAAATGATAGACAGGATTCTTGACAACACAAATAGCACTCTCATTGTCAACATGAATCTTTGTCTGCATAAAATTAAATCCATAATCCAACATCTGATTTTGGATCCAAAGCACTTGACCACAGCAGTGAGAAGCATCAATGTATTCAGCTTCAGTAGTTGAGTTAGCCGCCATGGTCTGCTTTTTACACAGCCAAGAGATTAACCTTAAACCAAGAAATTGACAACCTGCTGTTGTGAATTTCTTGTCCAAGCTGGCACCTGCATAGTCACTATCTAAAAAAGCTTCTAATGTAAGAGGAGAGTCCTTAGGATACCAAAGGCCCAATTTGGGTTGACCTTTAAGATATCTAAAGATTCTTTTTACTGCATTCAAGTAGGAAACTTTAGGCTGAACTTGAAATCTTGAGCAAGCACAAACTAAGAACATAATATCTGGTCTAAAGGATGTAAGATACATCAATGACCCAATCATTGACCTGTATAGATGAACATCAACATCCTCACCATCTTCATCCTTTGTCAAAGACTTGATGGTAACACATTCCAGGGGATTGGGGGGTCTGGTCGTTGGACCGGGGGGCAGTGGGTTGCTAGGGGATGTGGTGGGTTGGAGGGGATGAACAAACCGGGTGGGGAGAGGGGGGGGGAATATAACGGGATGGGGGGGTGCGCTAGGGGGGGGGGGATGTTAGGGGGGGGGGCGTGGGGGGGGGGGGTTACGGGGGGGGGGGGGAGGGGGGGGGGTTAAATGATACGGCAGCGCTATGTGGGGGGTAAGTATAAAGGTCTTAAAGCGGGGGGGACGTGTGAGCGCCTGGGGGGGGGGGTCGTTTCTGGGGGGGGGGTACGTACATTTTTGGGGAGGGAATGGGGGGGGGGGGGTGGGCGGGGATGAGGTGTTGATCTGGGGGGGTGGGGCAGGGGGGGGGGGGGGGTGGGCTGGGGGAGGGGGCAAATGGGGGGGGGTATGTTGGGGGCGCGGGGGGGCTGTGGATTCGGGGCTGTGGGGGGATGTTAGGGGACGGGGTGATTGGGGGGGGGATTGAACCTTATTGGGGACGGGGGGGGGGGGGGGTTCGGGTAAGGACACGACGAGGGGGGTGGGGGCTTCAACGGGCGTATTAATGGTACGGGGGGGGGACCATATTATTGGGGGGGTGACAGGGGTGGATTCTAAGGAACGATTCCTATTTCCATAGGAGTACTAGCTGTCCTTACACTAGAAAAGCCAAATTTCTTCAAGATTTCACCAACATACTTGTCCTGACTAATGAAGATCCCACCGCTTTCTGCTCTAGACTTGTAAAACCCAAGAAGAAATTAAGTTCTCCCATTGAACTCATCTGAAACCTATTGCGCATTATCTGCTCAAATTCATCACATAAAGACTTCTTAGTTGACCCAAAGATGATATCATCGACATAGACTTAAACCTGTAGAATATCACCCTTGAGTCTCTTTATGAACAAAGTCTTGTCAATTTGTCCCCTGTGAAATCCATTATCCAGCGATATGGTATGAGAGTGTCTAATACCAGCCTAGGAGCTGATGTAGTCCATATAAGCATTCTTCCACTTTGTAGACTGTTTCTAGAAATTCTAGATCTACAAAACCTGGAGGTTGGCAAATATATACCTCCTCTTTAATGGTGCCATAGAGAAAAGAACTTTTAACATCCATTTGGTACATAGGAAAATTCATAAATGATGCAAAGGCTAAAAATTTCCTGATTGCTTCAACCCTAGCAACAGGAGCAAAAACCTCATCATAATCAATGCCTTCTTCTTATTTATACCCTTGTGCTACCAGTCTGGCTTTATTCCTTTTATTCTTAACACATCTATTCATTTTATCTTTCTTATTTCTTTACATCCCACTTAGTACACAATAGCCTTTTTAACAATAGGCAAGTCAACTCGTGTCCAAACCTTTGATCTTAAACTGAAGCAGCTCCTCTGCAATTGCTTCACCAACTTTCATTCTATCATGGGCTTGAGATATCTTTGTGGGTTCATGTTGAGAAAGAAAACAAGGCTAATAAAGCAATTTTGGAATATCTTTGTGATTTGTCCTTCTTTACTTTTGGTTGTTGATAATCATAGCAGTCTCCAGAATTTTCTTCTGTGGTCATGCCCCTTGTTGGTACTGCTGACTTTTGGATCCCCAATATCTGAGCTTTAGGATGAATAGGAGTGTACTCTAGTGTAGGAATAAGACTTCGATAACTAGTTGGATGATTCCATGTTGTTAAAATCAGCCCTCTGGCACCCACACTTTGGTCAGCATTAGGAGTGTTGAGAGTTTCTAAGTATGTCATCATAAGCATTCGTACGTTATATATTAGCCAAAAATGCAGTACTTTAAAATTCAGCAGTATATTCCAATTTCATGCATTAAGGATCATGGGAGATTAGCAGAATCAATGGAAAAGATCTACCAAAAAGAACAATGATGGTCCACTTGATGGTCCAACAAGACTAAAAGTCCTGGATGCACTAGCAGTATTAACTGGTGTGCTGACAGTATTAAAACTGTTAGTACTACTAGCTCTAGTAATCTTCTCCTGGCTATCACACTAAGCTTCAAACTCTTTTCTAACAGCATCTAATTTGCTCTGTTGCCTCCTTTCTCTTGATCCATATTCTTATCAAGTCACATCTCAAAAAACAGCTTGATCATACTCTCTTGCTTGTTCTTGTACCAGTCTTTCTACATGAATCATCATCAACTTTATAATCCTTAGCATTGTTCATCTGAGATCTTTGTAGTTGAAGGAGATAGATGACCATAATGGAATACACTATATGTTAAGTGAGCACCATTCGGTCCTTTAGTTTGTAAGCCATAATATTTTTCTTCAAACCTGTATTGCATGAGTTTCTTGTGGACTGCATTTGTTTAGTTTGTATTCCCTGAAAAACTGGTTGATAATTCATAGCATTGTTAAGGAAATCATATCAAAGCCAGTTCGGTCCTTGCCCTGCAATATTTGGTTTATTTTTAAGAAAGTTTACATGCAGATTCTCTTCAACTTTTTTGGTTTCAGTATTAAATACCTAATTAGCCTTTGCTATTTATAGAGTACCCAATTAAATACCCTTCCTCAGCATTCCCATCAAAACTTACTTAAAGGGTCTAGGGTTTTAGAATTGTTACAGGTCATCAAAAGGTCTCATGAAAATATTAGGCTTGGAGCTCTACCAATAATATGTTTTTGGTTTAGTTTGTCTTGTTTGAGGCTTGGTCACTAGAAACCCTATCAGGAAATAACAAGCAGTATTAACTGCCTCAGCCCAATATACTATAGGTAGAAGTATAGTCTGCTAGCATTAGTCTAGCTGCCTTAATCAGGGGTCCTAGTCTTTCTTCTCAGCAACCCATTTTGTTGTGGAGTTTGTTACGGACCCCTTAGATTGTTTATTAAGACTCTTCTAGGATAATAGAACATAAAGAATAAACAATAATTGCCGCGGTGGAATAACAATAATACAAACGATGATGTTTTTAACATAGTTTCTTTTTTTCATAACAGCACTAAACGATTCTTGAGGATTTACACTATTAACTAATAAAACTTTAAATAATCTAACTTGCTCCTAACTAATACACACGCTTTCTTTGGTGTGTCTGGACTTCATAGGAGAGGATATATATTTTCTGGATACCTAAACAGATATGCAGGGACATCCTTTTATGGCATAAGAAGTCAAAGGCTTACATGGAAACTATAAAAGATATTAATGAGTGAATCAATTAATTATATCTTTTAATCTTTTTAGCAATTGATAGATACCTCAATTCTAATCTTTTGTAGAATTCTTCAATTACAACTTTGGTCCTTTTGTTCGCCATCTGGTTTCATTCTTGTTTTGTTTTATCAACCTCAAATATAATTCATAACAATCTTCCCTAGTGATAATGGCAAAACCAAATATGCAGAACTGTTCCGGAAGTTAATTATACGAATGAAACTTCCCTTTAAGTAGATATCCTTTGTATCATGCTACCTCATATAATAAGCTGGCATTATTAAATGAACTGTATTTTATTCACCTTTTGGTAATTATCAATAAAGGAATTATCTGTAGATATGCAACTTGGATCAAAAATAGCTTCAAACAAATATACACAAATCTACTAATCCTGCCTTCCAATACTCAAAATACCGCCAGGAAGGCATAATACGAAAAAATTGTCCTTTGAGTAGTAGAACATAAACTAGCAGTAGTAGTAATAAAGATCAGCTAGTAGTAGTAGTAACTAAACACTTCCTCAAGTGGTGCATGGTAATGGTTAAAATTTTAAACAATAGCTTCCTTGAAACCCTATATGTTAACCCATTTGAGAATCTTCAATTTGTAGGGCTCTATGTAATGATTGACTGATGTGAAGGGAAAAAAGAAGAAAACTAAGTATATGAACTGATTATAGAAGTAGAATAAACTAAACTTGTGTCTTATGTCTTTGTACTATCACGTGACTCCAAAATATAATATAAATCTATGCAATTAAGTAGATTGCAACCTCTTGACAAAAATCCTTCATCTTTTATGGCAACAAGTATAAGATAGATAGCAAATATGTGTATTGAGCACCATAAGTTAGATTAACATACTTTGCTAGATTCGTCAAGTCTTCGTCACATCGTTTCTAAGCACGAACAAGTTATCTTCAAAGTGTAACACCCACTTTAAGATATGATAAGAACACGCATCCAAATAATTACACTTCAACTTCAAATAGGTGATAATTAATCATCTTTATAACCAATTAATCCAATAAATCTAAAAATACAAGCCTTTTTAAACCTTTAAGAACATTTAAAACATCCAAGAACCAAACAGTAGAATCAAAAACAAATAACCTTCAAAAACTGTTAGTTCTGTCTGAGATCCTTTTGTGTGTGTTGTCCGATATCGGGTTATGCTAGCAGTATTAACCAAAAAGCGAAAGCAGTATTAACTCCTTCGAATAACTCGAGTAGTATTAACTTCCAGATGTCGCTAGCAGTAGAAACCCGAATAAAGCCAGCTGTATTAACTACTAGAAATAAACCTAGCATTATTAACTACTATAAGGCTAGCAGTATAAACATCCAATGTTTAACGGAGCAGCTTAGTTACAAACAAAACGAAACACTACG
Source organism: Tanacetum coccineum (assembly GCA_026074375.1). Classification (NCBI taxonomy): domain Eukaryota; kingdom Viridiplantae; phylum Streptophyta; class Magnoliopsida; order Asterales; family Asteraceae; genus Tanacetum; species Tanacetum coccineum. The sequence continues at coordinate 72,025 of BQNB010006160.1, read as the reverse complement.
CCAACAGTAGTAATAACAGAAAGTCAGAAGTACTAAAAATATCCAACATTATTAACTTGAATATTGCCCAACAGTATAAACTTAATACTGTCCATCATATAAACCCTGCTGTATAAGCACGAATAAGAATATCATCAGACATGTTGTTGCATTTTCTTGCGTCTTTGCTGCTGCTCCATCTCTTTCTTATAAGCTGTGTTCGTGACCTACTGCTATTGCACCTTCTTGATTCCTTGTCACGACTGTATCAGTTACAAACCAAAAACCCTTCAAACAAGAATCACGTGCATCACTACTGTTCTTTCTTCCTTTGTTTCCCTTCATATCACGACATTAACAAACCTTGTAGATCCTAGATCAAGAGCCACGAGGCTCTGATACCAATTGTGGAGTCTGTTACGACCCCTTTTAGTCGTTATTTAAGACTTATCTTAGGATATCGAACATCAAAGACTAACAATAATGCAACGGAATAATAATAATACATACATGATTGGCTTATAACAACGGTTTCTTTAGTCTTTCACAAGCCCCCTCAAACAAAATTCTTGCGGGCTACACTATCTAACTAATAAACTATTAACTAATTAACTAGCTAACTAACTAATACACACGCTTTCTTTGGTGTGTCTAGACTCTCATTAGGAGAGATCTATATTTCTGGATACCTAAAACAATATGTCTGGACCTCCTTTTATAGCATAAAGAGTCAAGGCTTACATGGGGAAACTAAATACAAAGTATCAATGAGAGTATCAATTAATTATCATCTTTACTTTTACCAATCTATAGAATCCTCCAATTCTTATCTTTTGTTAGATTCTTTAATTACAAAATTTTGTCCTTTTTGATGTCCATCGTGTTTCATTCTTGTTTTATCTTACCAACTCAAATGTAATTCCTAACAGAAGTCGTGTGTGTCTCCGTGACAAATGAGACAAGTTTCTGTTAAGAGAAACTTGAATGGCTAAGGAGGTTTGTAACAATTGCATCACTGGGTCCATGATGACTTGTCTTCAATATCAGAATTATCTTTGTGAACAACGGATAGTTTTATGTATTGACCCGGTTTCTGCCTAAGGTGTAGGGAGGGCTTCTTTCTTTTCACCCTTTATCCATACATTTCTTTTTCATTCTTTAACCCCTTCAATGCTTACCAAGACGTCATTACTAACACCTTGTTGTGATTGTTCTAGTGTTAGCTCAATCTTAGTCGGCATTATTCCCATATACTCATTCATCCTCATCATACCTAATGGAATGCTATTTCTAATAATGAGGTGTCCTAGGGTAGATCTCTCCGGTGCTGGTTGGATCATATGGACTAATTCCTAACCGTAACACTTTGACTTCTGTATCGTTGTGCAATTTAGTTGTTGTATGTGTCTATGAGATCGTAACCATAAAACTTTTCCGAAGAGTATCAAGGCATTTGAGAGATAAGATCAAATATTATTTTTAGATCACATTTTAATTACATTTCTCCCCTTATTTTAAATACTAATTCACTTAGTCTTTGAAATACTTTGTGATTAAAATTTGTCATTAAAATTCCATGGGGAATTTTTTTTTAATTTTAGCATGAATTATATGGAACATTAACTTGCTACCCTTAATTGTTTAATATGTTGACACCAAATAACATGTACCATAGTTTGTAAAATTGTAATTAAATTGAGGGTTAAACATTGGTGAGCAATATTTTGAAGATTATGAGTTGTCATTGAAGAATTCTTGAAAAAATATGCTCAACCATCTAAAAAAATCATCTTATAACATACAATCTATTTAGTAGTCATTATTATTCCAGATATGTTATTGAGACTTTTTATAATGTGTTGAATACATAAGAATTGTCATGTGATGATGTATCCAACAATCATTAAAATATTATTTTTCAAAAAACTCCCCTTCAAACATTGACTCATTTTAAAAAATGACACCAAATGTAGAAGAATTATCTTGTAAAACTTGATGAGGATTGGAGTGTTTTGAACTCATCAATTGTTAAAGATCTATGAATCGTCTGTGAGGAAATTGTTGAAAAATTGTCGTATTCAACTTTTTGAAAACCCATATGTTAGTAGGACTTAGGATGACTTCTCTTCCAACGCTACGGAATAAGCACACTTATGCGTATCACTCTCTTTTGTCATTCGGTGTCCGAGTTAGTTGCAATTCTGAGAGCAATTACAAAGACATAAAGAAAATTAAGAAATGACAGGTTTTGTAAGCAGTTAGAAACTCCGGTTGAATCTTCATTTACACGCCGTCGTGTGAGTTAGTCTACATTTCTAGATACTGTAACTGTATTTCGTATTCAAGTGACATGGTCGAGAAGATTCTTTTTGTGACCATGTTCTGATTTTTTTTATTTTGTTTCTTTTTTGTAATTTTTTATTTTGTTATTTGGTTTTAAAATAATATTGACATGTTGACTCAACATTGTTATGTGATGGTGAAATAGTAATTCCAACTATTGTCGTGATGTAGTGTCTTGTTGCTGGAAGGAAAAACTTTTTTAGAACCAGCTTTGAACTTGACTGTTCATTGTTGTGGTCGTGAGTTCTGAGTTCTGAACTGTTATGATCAAAAGTCATTGCTTGTTCATCAAATCAGAATTCCTTGAAGCCCTGGTTTAGGAGATATCAATCTTTTCAGCAACCAAACTCTAAGTCCTTCCTTTTTAGGATTTGTAAGATTACCTGCACTTAAGTTAAGACCACTGTCTTAATTTCTGCTATAACTCTCTAATCCTTAGTAGTTCATGCATGACATTCAAGAGTTTGTTTTTGCATTTCTATTGGTTATGATATCTTCTTTTCTGAACCATTTATGGGTTACACTATCAACCTTGTTTGTGCTAGATGTGAAGTATCTTTCGAGTAGAACCCACTAAGACTAACTGTTTGAAAATTTTACCGCGGTTTCCACCTAAGGCAAGATCTAGGAGTCATTGTTTTCTCATGCACAATGAAAGTTTTTTTTGATTGAAAACCTATGTCCTTTTAGGATTTGTCTTTCTATTTTCTTTGCAACACTTATTTGCTCTACGGGTTTGTTTCTATTCGTTGTCTTATTGGATGGAACCTTAGCACGCGAGTGACTGCATTCTGAGGATTTTTTACACAAGGAATCTTGATTTGCATTAATGATTACATTTTTCTGACATTGTGAGCAAACAAAATGTTTGGAGTCAGAAAAATTTCTAGAATTCCTAGAGTGTTCTGCTATGGGCACAGTCTTTGTCGTTACGTAACTAGTCTTAGATGCAGGCCAATTCCTAGAATTTTGGTTATTGATCCTAGGTTTTGGTTTGCTACCATTAGTTGTGTTGTGTGATCTAGCAGAAGGCATCACACTAGGTCTTGAATTCCTACTGCTTTCTTGTGTCTTTTTCTTAGCTTCCTCTAGGTAGTGATTATGAACCATGTCATTTAAACTAAATCTTGGAATGTTCTTTGAACTATTCCTAGATTCGCTAGATGCAATCACATGATGAGGTTTTACAATAGCAGATTCTCTTTTCTTAGGAAATAATGTGTAGTGACTGGTTTTGACAAATCATTATTCACATCAACTTGGGAGGCAAACCGTGGTTTTGAAATTCTAGGTCGCTCAGACTTAAACGCAGTCGGTTGTCTAACAACTGATTGGTTTCTATGTGGTTGTAAAACCGGTTTCCCTAAGATTGATGATTTTGCAAACTTAGTATTCACACTATTTCCTGTTAATTTTCTTAACTCATTTTTTAATGTTGCAATTGCAAATCATCTTTCCTGAAGTTAAGCTTTGAACTCGGCATTTTGAGCAATCAAAGAAGTTGTGTGTTCTATAGTCTTAGCTCTCGTTGTCTTGATAGAATCATACAAATCTTTGTAATGCTTTTTCAAAGTCTCATTTTCGTTACGTAATTTAGCCACACTATGTTCTAATTCGATGTTCATTGTTTCAAGTACATCAATTTCGTTTTTAATCTTGGCTTCATTACTTTTTACTTTCGAAAATTGACCATGTTACCCTTCTTTTAAAACTTGATTTTGATATTTAAGTTCAAGATTAACACAATGTGCTTCCATTCTTGAAAAATCTTTTTGAAATTAGGCAACGGTCTTTTTGAGACAAATATTTTCAGACTTTAAAGATTGATTTGAAAGTTCAGTTGTTTGGTTATCAGTTAATTTAGCAGGCAAAGGACATGTGTCATGACATTGTTCAGCATTATGGTCAACCTCTCCTTCATTATTGAATTCAGGTTGCTTAATTATGTAGTTTTTAGCAAAGACATGATTTCACAGTCATTTGTACTAGCATTGGGCTCTTATCATATATGGGTCTGATATTGCATCATCAGCATGTCATATATTCCCTGATTTGTGATTGTTTCCTGCTCTTTTTTTGTTCTGTCCACTGCTTTTTGTATCAAATCAAAATCGCATCAATGTGTACTCGTTATCAACCTTTTCTTATTGTTTCTTTATCAGTCTTTCATTCACCATTGTCATACTCTTTTATGTAAGTGCTCTTTTATCAAATCAATTTTATCAGATGCCATGTGTTGGATCAGTTGTCACAGAATTCTTAATCGCGAGTTGAGTTTAGTTGAGGTGTATGTAGATAGAAAGTAGTTGCGTGTCATTACAACATATTCATCATCCAAATAAACCCGTGACTTGATAAACATCTGAAACTATGTCTCGAGTACTTTAAAAGCAGCCATGGATCCAATCTCTTGAAATTCTTCGTTGTCAAGTTGCTTTTCTAGTTTATCCATGTTAAGGAACATTGTGCCTATGAAAGTCTCTACATCTTGACCAAAGAGTGTCGCAAATGCACGTTTGAATCCAGACTCAGTTCGAGTTCTTTTTAAGTCGTTGTTTGAAAGAAGCTTGAGATATGAATAAAGTTGTCGAAAAGATACCATGCAACTTTCTTTTCCTTTGTCTTGAATTTGTTTCATTTGTGGTTCTTCCGAATTTGAACACGAAGATAAAATATCTTTCGTTTCCATTTTGTCGTGATGTGAAGTGAAAATGATTTATAGGATCTTAAGTAGGTAAAGTGATTGTTGTTGTGGATTGAAATCAATTAACGTTCACGGGATTTTACAAATCTATGATTTAAACCGAGAAAAGAATTGGAATCTTTTGCGGGATTTTACAAAATCAAGAAGAAACCGTGAATGAAAAATTAATTGTTGTTGCTGAAATCGTTGTTGTTGTTGAAGTACGTGAGCTTTTGTAACGATTAATGAGCTTAAAACGATAACCGGTGCACAAACTTTAAACTTTAAATGAGAAACGGTTGATTAAAACTCAAATAGGGACTAACGGCGCAATTTCGATTCAAGTTATATGCTTAATGGTTGTTAATTATGGTTGTAGGGACTAACTGTGCAAAACAGTTTTAGTTTTGAGGACTAACAACCAAACAAAGGATTAACGGTTAAGTTGACTTAAGGTTCAGGGACTTAAAGTGTCAATCTCAAATTAAGTTCAATAATATCAACTTTTCCCTCCATGCACTCATCGTTTTCGATTTTAAATTTTATAAAATGGAAACAATTGCAAAATTGATCTCGCGGGATGGTACGGTGATCGTTGGTAAAAACAAAATATACCACGATGATCGAAAATGAATCACGATCACAACGGTATAGATTATAAGTCCCGTAGTTAACCGTTACTCGAACTCCCAAAATCCAAAATGGCTTAAAACGAGTTGTTCGGTTCACATATGAAACAAGTTGTTCGGTATCACTTGAAAACTAAGTTGTTCGGTTCGAACTTGGAAAGAAGTTGTTCGGTTGCTTCAAGTTTTTAAGTTGTTCGGTTTGTCAAGAAGAATGAGTTGTTCGGTTCACTAAGAAGATTGAGTTGTTCGGTCCCACAAGAAAAAAAATGGTTGTTCGGTTTCCAAAGGAAGCTAGTTGATGGGTTCTAACTGAGGAAATAGTTCGGTTCCACAAAAAACCAAAAACGTATTGTCCTTGCTTCTTGTCTTTAACAGAAACCAACAAACATTGATGTTGTCCTTGTTGCTAAAAAATGGATCTTGTTCCCCTTGTGTTTCAAACCATGACCAATAAGCTAACAAGGAAAGTAAATAAGCCAACCAAGAACATAAGCTTTAAAATAAGCTCTTCCGAAGAACTAAGCCACGAAAAGGATAAGCAAAAGAAAAGAAAAAAAAATATTAGCCATGAAATAAAGCACAAATAAGCTTGCAAATGATTTGTAATGGAGGTTTATTCTCTATACCAGTTTTGAAGAGAAAGATAGTAATACTTTTCTAAGCTTTGTTTCTTTATAAAAAACTATAATAGAAACTTTGAAAAGAGAAAAACTGTTTCAAACCCCCACAAACTTTTTGGAAAGAGAAATAAGAAAAATAAAAATAAAAACTTGGTATTTTGTAGAAGTAAAAAATACACGAAGTTTTTAAAAAGAAAAATAAGCCGAATGTTAAATAAGCCCAAATAAGTTGAAACAACAAAAACACTAAACCCACCCGTGGCGACTGATACCAAATGTCAGAACCCATAACCGCTTTCACTTCACCATGATAAACAAGAAAAATAAGATATGAAGATATGAAGAATAGAGAGAAGTTTAGAGAGAGAAAGTAAGAAAGGAAATAAGAATGGTTGAATCTAACAAATGTGTGTGAAACAAATGAGAACCAACACTCTCTCTACACTTGGAGAGGGGTATTTATACCCATGTTGCCAGATGGGCTTTTGACTTGGGTTGGGCTCGATTTTACTTGGGCTTTTAAGCCCGTAACATGTGACATATTAGATTACATTAATTGAGTCTGATTCTCATTCTAGCCTATTACAACATTAATATATAAATGACCGAGACCTAATATACCTAATGAACGAACTTTTCGTTTGACTCAATATTTTTTAGGCTAACATAGTGCAAACAATTAATGAGAAGAAATACATCTTAGTCATCATTGATGATTATTCTCGGTTTACTTGGGTTAAGTTTTTGAGATCGAAAGATGAAACCCCAGAGGTCGTCATCAAATTTCTAAAGCAAATACAAGTCGGTCTCAACAAAACTATTAGATACATCTGTACCGATAATGACACAGAATTTGTCAATAAAGATTTGACTGCATATTATGAACGTGTCGACATTTTTCACCAAAAGACAATTCCAAGGACTCCATAGCAGAACGACGTTGTCGAAAGACGGAACCGTACTCTTGTAGAGGCCGTTAGGACAATGCGGATATTTTCCAAGGCTTCGATGTTTCTATGGGCAGAAGCTGTGGCTACTGCTTGTTACACCCAAAACCGATCCCTTATTCGCACTCTTCATAACAAAACCCCATATGAGCTGGTGCATGATAAGAAGCCTGATCTTACCTTTTTTTATCTTTGGTGCTCTTTGTTATCCTACAAATGACATCGAAGATCTTGGAAAATTACAACCAACAACTGATATTGGAATATTCGTTGGTTATTGATCGGTGGTTTTCACACTATATATATATAATATATAATAAAATATAAAATATATATATAAGTCTAAAACTCAACAAGATCAATGATACCGAGATAGTTGAATAGGAATGTTCCCGGGTGTTTATCCACAACGATGCTTGTATTGGAATCGATTACGATTTGAAGATTTGTGTTTGAAGGAGAGATTGAAATTGGAAGGTGTGGAAAAGTCAAATTATAACTATACAACAAATAACGTTTAAGAAAAACCTATAAATTATGGAATTTAACATAAAAAACGAAAGCACGAATCCCGAACAAAGGGGGAAAAAAACAACTTAAAATCTTTAAAAAATAACCTACGAAAGATTTTTTTGCTTATAAACTACTCTAGGGATCAAAATAACGTAAGAAAAAAAAAGACTTAGACCGGAAACGGAGAGTTCGTTTGACCAAATACACGTAGTCAAAACAAAATCCCGTACCCGGACCCGTTCTTTAAAAAGTACAAAGTTGTAAAAATGACCCTACGAAATTTTTTATATTTTTCCTACAAACTAGATGACAAAAGAAAATTTTCTAAAAAAGCAAAATATTTTTTTGATAATTTTTGTATTTTTTATGAATTAAATAAACTTTTAACTAAAATTAAATTATAAAAATTATTAACTATTCGAAAAAAGTTCTGAAATTTTTTCTTAAAAAAATTTACTTTATACTATGAGTTCATACGAAAATATGAGAAGAAACACAAAATTTGCTTAAAAAATAAGCCCGAATAAGCTGTTTTCAGCTTATAAGCTTAAAAGCTCAAAACCCCTTTAAATAACTAAGCCCTTGAGTCTTTAACGAAAAAGACCCAAGGGCGCTTATTAAGTGTAGAGTGTTCTTTCTGTTTGTTAAAAGGGAATGTAATGCTTGGTCCCGGGTTCGAGTCTTGCTCACCCGGGCCAAGTGTCTTTCCCCTTTTTTTTATTTTTCGAAAACTCTAGGGTAGAAAGTGTAAGAAAGGAAAATACAGGGTAGGCGGGCAAACTTTTGGGAATTTACACTATAGAATAAACGGGTAACCTTGAACTATAAGAAAAATACAAAACAGACCCTACGAATTTGCCTATTTTTGGCTTATTGAAAAATGAGATTCAGCAAAAACTTAAAACTACAAACTTATAAATTGCTTTATTCTTAACAAATTAACCAAACGCAACTTCTACTTTTATCCACTAGAAGCTACAAAATAAGCATTTTGGGCAATCTGTGAAGTAACTTGGCTTTCCCTAAACTTTTGGAAATTTTGGCTTATTTATAGCTTATTACTTGATGAAAAATTTGAAATAAAAGATGCTAATTGTGGTTAAGATGTACACTAAGGTATCTATAAAAAGAAAGCTAAGTTTCAACAAGATTGCAAGAAATGTGAAATGAATAGTGCAAGTTCTTGCTTTAACTGAAATCAAGCTTTTGACAATAAGCTAAACATCTCAATACTAAACTTAGGAAACTGAATTTCTAGAATTAAGCTACTTATATACTATGAACAAGCCTAGATAAAAAGGTTTTTAGTGATTACATACTAGAAATGAAATTTCTAAAAGAGAAATATGTTTATAACTCTTTAATACTGCTACTATATACTTTTGCAAGAAAAATTAAGCCCAGATAGAAAGCTGATAAAAGAAACTTGAGTGCTTATCTATATTAAGCTACTAGAGTACTATTGATATGCTAAATTTCTAACTCTAATTACTAATGACTAAAGCTACAAAGTGGCTAGAAAATGTAAAGCAACAGCAGTATAAACTGCTGTATGTGATGCAAAAGACTTTAGGTGTAATGCAGGTCAAATCTCTTCACCTAAAGCTCATATATTCATTCACTAAGCTCATCTAACTTTTTTTTTTTTTTTTTGGTTTATTCTAGACTTGATTCACTGAATACCTGAAACACTTTAAACACTTAAACTTCTACACAAGTAAATGCGCCTCTGGTGCTATGTCTAGGTGTTAACTCTAAGTTTTTGAACCTCAATTATTTTAATCTTGAAACATCGTTTAAATATTGTTGTAAAAACCTACTCTAATATGTAAAAGGATTTGACACAATGATATTGACTTTTAAAGTCAAATACAGCTTATCCCAAACACTACTTAAGCCAAACTGTCCCAAACTATTTTTACACTGGAATGATTTTTTTAAATTATTTTGTTAAAACTTTTTAAGCTACTTCACTAAAACTACAAAAGGAAGCTAGCGTGAACTTTCTAAAAATCCTAGCTTATTAGGAAGAATAAGCTAGTTTCTCTCCTAGCTTATTACACTAACAATGACAGAATTGAGTATTTAAGTTCTTAATGCACTAAAAAATAAACACTTACTTAAGACATTTGAATCTCTAAGCAGGTTCTGTTATTTGTATACACCAGGTAAGACTGATTGGTCTTATACCCTTTTAACATCATTTCTCTTTTTTTCCCTTACATTTAAACAAGTTTAGACAAGTTTAAGCACAAAAAAGAACAATAGATTAAGCTGTTTGATTAGTATCAAGTCTGATAGCTACATTGAAATAAGGGGAAAATGAAAACCTGAAATTTGTGTTGTCTCAGAACCAAGCCACTCTATCTGAGTGAGTGGCTTAAAAACTTGAAACCTAATGGCACCTTGCCTCTATTCCCTGAGCTAAAAGCTCAATAAGCTAGTATTAGCTTATTTCTCTCTTGAACTTCAAAATTTGAACACAAATGCCTTAAGTGATCATGCTTTGACTTAAAATTGACCTAAAAGAGTAATGAATGACTGAAAACAAGTTTTAACTAAATTTTGAGCTTATGAACAGTAATAAGCTCTAAAGAGCTTATTTAGAGCTTAATGAGTAAAAATGGCTTATTATTGAAATCAAAGTAAAAGTAAACTTTGAAAATGAATGTTATTACTAAGATGAATGAAGTACAAGAGGAAAAGAAGAGAGTACAAGTGCTTAAAACGTATTACTAAAAGTTTGAAAGTAAATTGCTTAAAATCGAGAAAATTACAAAACTGAAAATTAAAACAAAAACAACTAACTACTCTCTTTCTTCTGTCTTCTTCTTCCCTTTTTATAAGCTGAGCAGCTTCTTTGTTGTGTTAGTTTGGTGAGAGCAAAACCAAAAACAAATCTTGACCGTCGATTTAGCTTTGAAATCATGGTTATGGCATCGACGTTTAAATCACTTGAACTTCGGCACCATCAATGACCTTGCAAGAAAGGATCTCGTAAGAGGCTTACCTAGATTGAAGTTTGAGAAAGATCATCTCTGCTCTGCATGTCAACTAGGAAAGAGCAAAAAGCATACCCACAAACCCAAACCTGAAAACACCAACTTGGAAGTTCTTAATACCCTTCATATGGATTTATGTGGCCCGATGCGAGTGCAAACAATTAATGGGAAGAAATACATCTTAGTCATCGTTGATGATTATTCTCGGTTTACTTGGGTCAAGTTTTTGAGATCGAAAGATGAAACCCCAGCGGTCGTCATCAAATTTCTGAAGCAAATACAAGTCGGTCTCAACAAAACTGTCAGATACGTCCGTACCGATAATGGCACAGAATTTGTCAATAAAGATTTGACTGATTATTATGAACGTGTCGGCATTTTTCACCAAAAGACAGTTTCGAGGACACCACAGCAGAACGGCGTTGTCGAAAGACGAAACCGTACCCTTGTAGAGGCCGCTAGAACAATGCTGATATTTTCCAAGGCCCTGATGTTTTTATGGGCAGAAGCTGTGGCGACTGCTTGTTACACCCAAAATCGATCCCTCATTCACACCCGTCACGACAAAACCCCATATGAACTGGTGCATGATAAGAAGCCTGATCTTACCTTTTTCCGTGTCTTTGGTGCTCTTTGTTACCCTACAAATGACAGCGAAGATCTTGGAAAATTGCAACCAACGGCTGATATTGGAATTTTCGTGGGCTATGCACCAAGCAGGAAAGGTTATCGAATCTACAACAAGAGAACCCGACGAATTATGGAAACTATTCACGTTCAATTCGATGAGCTGACTGAGCAAATGGCTCCTGTGCAACTCAGTACAGGACCCGCTCCTACTTTTCTGACGCCTGGACAAATAAGTTCAGGGCTCGTACCAAATCCGGTTCCTGCAGCACCTTATGTACCCCCCACAAATAAAGAACTGGAGATTTTATTCCAACCAATGTTCGATGAATACATGGAACCTCCTCGTGTTGAAAGACCGGTCTCTCCTGCTCCAGCAGTTTCAGTACCAGTCAATTCAGCCGGTACACCTTCATCTACTACCATTGATCAAGATGCACCTTCTCCAAGTCATTCACCGTCATCTTCGGCATTACAATCTCCAAGTTTACATCAAGTCGTTGCAGCTGATTCTACTCTAATGGAAGACAATCCTTTTGCTCCTGTTGACAATCATCCCTTCATAAACGTATTTGCTCCTGAACCTAGTTCTGAAGCATCATCATCCAGGGATCTTAGTTCAGCAAAATCTCTTTATGTCTCTCAAACACTTCATCATCTCGGGAAATGGATCAAGGATCACCCGCTGGATAATATTATTGGCAATCCCTCTCGGCCGGTATCCACCAGAAAACAACTGGCAACCGATGCCTTATGGTGCTTGTATAACTCTGTATTGTCAAAAGTCGAACCAAAGAACTTCAAATCTGCAATTACTGAAGATTGCTGGTTTCAAGCTATGCAAGATGAGATTCACGAATTTGATCGACTTCAAGTATGGGAATTAGTACCTCAACCAGACTGTGTCATGATTATTGCTCTCAAGTGGATTTACAAAGTTAAACTTGATGAGTACGGTGATGTTCTGAAGAACAAGGCTAGGTTAGTGGCCAAGGGATATCGACAAGAGGAGGGCATTGATTTCAAGGAATCATTTGCACCGGTTGCACGTATCGAGGCTATTCGTATCTTCATTGCCAATGCCGCCAGTAAAAACATGACCATCTATCAAATGGATGTAAAGACAACATTTCTGAATGGCGAATTGAAGGAAGAAGTCTATGTTAGTCAACCAGAGGGTTTCGTTGATCCTGACCATCCGACACATGTTTATCGTCTGAAGAAAGCTTTGTACGGTTTAAAGCAAGCCCCTCGGGCATGGTATGATACCTTGTCACGATTTCTTCTGGACAACAAATTTTCCAAGGGTGTAGTTGATCCGACACTATTCACTCGGAAAACAGGCAAACATATTCTTCTTGTTCAAATATATGTAGATGATATCATTTTTTCCTCGACCGACCCTAAAGCATGTGAAATATTTTCCTATGAGATGAGTTCTAAATTTCAAATGTCAATGATGGGGCAAATGTCTTTTTTCTTAGGCTTACAAGTTTCTCAAAATCCCGGAGGCATTTTTATTAATCAATCAAAATTTGCTCTTGAAATATTAAAGAAATTTGGGATGGATTCGTGTGACCCTGTTGATACACCCATGGTGGATCGACTCAAACTGGATGAGGACCCCTTAGGGATTCCAGTTGACCAGACTCGATTTCGTAGTATGGTCGGCTCCCTAATGTATCTCACTGCCAGCAGACCCGACCTTGTATTCGCTGTATGCATGTGTGCTAGGTATCAGGCTTCGCCTACCAAAAAGCACCTTGAAGCACTTAAACGGGTCTTTCGGTATCTCAGAGGAACCATTAATTGGGGTCTTTGGTATCCGAAAGACACCGCTATGGCACTAACGGCCTATGCAGATGCGGACCATGCAGGTTGTCAAGACACACGAAGAAGTACGTCAGGAAGTGCTCAGTTCCTTGGAGATAAATTAGTCAGCTGGTCATCAAAGAAACAGAAGAGCACTGCGATCTCAACTACAGAGGCAGAATACATTGCCATGTCTGGATGCTGTGCTCAGATACTTTGGATGAGATCACAGCTTACAGACTACGGCTTTGTCTTACTTGGTATGAAGAGTATGTCTCCGGAAACTCTTAAACGTCTTCAGGAAGGAGAAGAGGAGTAAAAGATGGTCTTCCTATATCCTATGTAAATATGTACATATTCAAAACCAAAAAGAAAATACAAAAATATAAAACCTATAAAAACCATAAAAATCAGAAAATAGAAAATACCAAAAATAGTTTTTCAAGACATGTATTCCGTTTATCGATAACATTTACGGACCTAGAAATGTCATTCAATAATGACACGGGTCTTTAAATGAAGCTCGAACGGAAGTTCATACTTTTCAAAACATGTCTTTATGGCTTGCAGTTATATCAGACTGCAACCCGTTTTTCAAATTGAGAAAAGCATGTCGCCAAAAAGACGGTTGTTCCTAACAACGGGTGATTAAGTTCTCCCGGGCATGGATTACTTTATATCCATGCAACCTCGATCTAATGTACGCTTCAGTGCATTATTTCCTGATACAGAAGAGAAGTCTTCTGTCTATCCATATAGTTTTCCGTCTATGATTCTTCAGAAAATTATTTGGCTTTCACATGGTGCTTTAATGTTGTTGGAAAATCAATTTGACTTATGTTTTCATAAATTTGATACTCAATCAACGACTACAGCTCTTTCACTAGAAAACGGGTCATTGATTGAGGGGGAGAGTATTTTTCAAACTTTATGACATCTAACGGGCAGTTTTATACATCGTATAAAGGGGAGTTAAACGTGTGTTAACTCAAAAAAGGCTATATTTGTCAGTTATATGAAAGTATAGGGTCTTATGTGCTATTTGCTATTTGTTTCCTAGACTCATAAAATATAAAGAACCATTTGTGCCATTTATGCATCTTAATTAATCCCTTAGTAGTACTTATATCTTAAATGGAAGTGAAACATGAAAAGGAGGGACCAAATCTGCCATATGCTGAAACTTGTACTTAAGTATATAAGCCCTATGCGCTTTGACTTGGTCAAAACTCCAAAGACCAGTCAAACTTTACTCTTGTTTTCTCTCTCAACCTAAATCGCAACATCTTTCATTTTGCTTGATTCATGGCCATTTGTGTGTTTTCTTGCTTAGGTAATGCTTGCTTAATGTTGTTTATCATCTAAATATGCTTTATCTATAACATCATGGCCTGGAATTCATTAAATCATGTTCTTTTGTAGATCTTCGTGCAAAATCATCATCCAAATCTTGGTTAGTGTTTGTAATTGAGTTTTGATTGTTGGGTTAGCATTAGATTACATACATGATTCTTCGTTGATGCCTGAATTGGATCCCTCATCATTATTTTATGGTCCTTGTGATTGTTGTGTAAAAGTTGACATTTTAAGTCAAAATCATGATCGTATGATATGTGTGGTGACCTCTTGTTGTTGTTAATAGGTTAGTGAGTATTTTAGAAAGTAACTCATGATATGGGATTGCCTTGGAAGTCTCAATTAGAAAGTTAGAATCTGCGTTTTTGTTAAGACAGTCTTGAGTGCGTTTTGTTATAATATTCTTGGTTGCGTTTTGTTATAATGTTCTTGATTGCGTTTTAGGTAGAACAGTCTTAGTTGCATTTTGCCTATTATATAATTAGCTGCGTTTTGTTATTGATTCTTAATTGCGTTTTGTCCTTGATTATCCCAGTTGCGTTTTGCTTATTAATTGTTAAACAGGTCAAAACGCAAGTTATTGCGTTTTGCTTTGAAGACCATTAAAATATTAAAATATTAAAACCCTCATTTTGAAAAAAAATTAATGATTGCGTTTTGTATATTTTGAATATAATATACCTTGCGTTTTGACGGATTGCATTTTGTCTGACTGCGACTTGTCTCTTGCGTTTTGAAATGTCTGCGTTTTGATTATTTTTTATAAAATATTCATTGCGTTTTGTCCTACTGCGTTTTGCTTGTTGCGACTTGTCTCATGCGTTTTGAATAGATTGCGTTTTGGTTATTTTTAATAAAATATTCATTGCGTTTTGATGAATTGCGTTTTGCTTGGGAGATGTCTGCGACTTGTGTGTAATTGCGTTTTGTTGACTAATTGGGTTTTGTGTCTTGCGTTTTGCTCTACCTAATATGTCTTAACCTCTGCGTTTTGTCTAGTATTGCTTGAAAATTGCGATTTGGTCATTGTGGTTTGGTCATTGCGTTTTGTCTTCTCTTCCATGAGTTAACTTCCGTTGACTCAAGAGTTGACCAAATCTATTGATCACCACTTTAATATGATCTCAGTGTCCTTTTCTAGGATTTAGTCCATAACTGATTATCTCCTGAGCATTTGCTCACATCTAACATCTCCGTTCTGTATGTATGCCTTTCTGTGGATGTGATTGTGCAGATACAATGGCTGATGTTAATGTTAATGCTCCTGCTGAACAAGCACCTGCTATGGCACCACCCACTCGTACTGATGAACAGATCCTGCCTCGCAGCAGATGGGTGCCTGTAGGAAAAAGCAACTGCTATTTGGATGTTGAAAGGTCGCAGAGCAATCCAATCTACAAGATTTCGGTGGACATTCTGAAGCACACCAACTTCTTCAGAGCTTTCATTGCTTCCTCGACAATTCCATCAATCTATATTCAGCAGTTTTGGGACACTGTTCGATATGACAAAACCACCGGGAGTTACAGCTGTCAACTAGATGAGCAATGGTTCGATCTCACCAAAGACACACTCAGAGACGCCCTTCAGATCACACCAGTCGACAACAACAATGCATTTTCTTCCCCACCAACTCCTGATGTCCTTATCAAATTTGTCAACGATCTGGGTTACCCAAAAGTTGTCAGAACCTTATCTGATGTCGTGACTAATGACATGTTTCAGCCGTGGAGAGCACTCACAACAATCATTAATTTGTGTCTTACGGGAAAGACTTCAGGGTTTGAAAGACCAAGGGCTCCAGTGTTACAGATTCTATGGGGCGTTGTCAAACGAGCCCATATTGATTATGCAGAGAGGATGTGGGAAGAATTCACCCAATCCATCCATACTTTCATCGAAGACAAAAAGAATCTGGCACAACATACTCAGGGAAAGAAGAAAGCCACCCTCATTGTGATCCCAAGTGTTAAGTTCACCAAGCTGATCATCCATCACCTACAAAGCAAGCACAAATTCCACCCGAGACCAAGTTCTCTACTTTATTTGCCTAATGAAGAGCCTGTTCTGGGTTATCTCAAGTTTAGTGCAAAGGGAACCAAAAGGGAAGTCTTTGGGATGCCTATTCCAAATAATCTTATCACTACTGACATTTAAGGAGAACAATACTACAATGCTTACCTGGAGAAAGTAGCTACGCATCAGCGATATCTTGCCGGTGAAGAAGTTAGTGATCCTGACTCTCCTGCACCTAAACCTGCTAAGGCTACCAAACCCAAAGAAACTAAGCAATCAAAGCCTTTAGCACCTAAAGCAGCACTAGTCACAAAACCTGCAGCCGCCAAGGCTCCCAAGACTACTGCTTCTCGACCACTCAAACCAACACCTGTAACAACTGAACCCTCCAAGAAAGACCAAAGTAAAAAGCGTAAACTGGTCAAAGTGTCTTCTGAGGCACCATCTCCAACCAAACAACCTAAAGCTGGTAAGGTGATCAAGAAGCGAACGCAAAAGAGCTCTCGTCAGTTGGTGGATGAGTTCGTAGATGAAGGGGTTCCAGTGAATGAACCCAGATTTGGTGACGAAGAGGCTGATCTGCAAAAGGCAGTGGAAGAATGTTTAAAGGATGTTCACGCTGCACATCAGGGTCCACTACCACCGGTGGTGATTAAAGAACCTGAATCTGGAAAATTTCAACATCTCCCGGAGGTACAAAGAAAGGGGAAAAAAAGTCGGTGAAGAACAAGCGGCTCAAGTTCTACTCAACCTTTAGACTCTAAAGAAAAAGAGCCCTGCTGATCAATATATCTTCCAAAGGCGCAGTTCTGCACTAACTGAACCTTCAGGTCATGATGAATCTTCTTCATTATATGCAGAACTTGGTCTGACTGACAGTGAGACGGAATCTGATAAGGAAGTGCCATGGATTGATACTGGAGATCAAGACGAAGGCCAGACTGGACCAAACCCTGGTATACAAGATGAAGGCCAGGCTAGATCAAACCCTGGTGATGCTGCAGTCTCTCAACCTCAACTAAGTCATGTTGTTCATGCTGGACCAAACCTTAAACACATGGACGTTGAGGTCACTGATACTTTAGTTCAACAAAACCCTGAGCAAATAAATGAAGAGTTCACTACAACGACTTACCCAAATGTTCAGGAGAACCTTAAACTCCCAACTGAAGATCAAGTGAGACTTGAGGAACCTGCAAACTCCGCTGGAACCCTGTCTTCTCTACAAACTCTTGACAAGGAACTCAGCTTCGCCGATCAGTTCCTTATGGAGAAGTCACAGGAAGACAAACCTGAGAAAACCAATACTGAATCGGAGGTTCAGTCAATAGTCACCATTCCCATTCATCAGGACACCTCTTCTGTCCCTCTAATGACCACCCCGGTTATTGATCTCACAGTCTCTCAACCTTTCCCCACAACGGTTCAAGCACCACTACTAACATTAACAGCAACCGCAACAGCAACAACAACAACGACAACAACAACTCTTCCACTAATACCACCTCAACCACAACAAGGCTCCTCAGATTCAATCTTAATCAAGCGCATTGGTGAACTTGAACAACATATGGCGGATATGGTGGAGGCAAACCAAGCCCTGGAGGAAAGATTAGACAAACAAGGGAACAGGCTGTATAATTTGGAGACCCTTGATATTCCCCATAAGGTGAGCAAAGCAGTGCATGAAATCGTCACTGATGCTGTTGACTGGGCTATTCAAGCTCCTCTCATGGATCGTTTCAGAGTCTTACCAGAAGCCGACATGAAAGAGATTCTTCACCACCGCATGTGGGAATCCAATTCCTACCAAGCTCATGAAGATCACAAAATGTTATACGAAGCTCTGGAGAAGTCAATGGCCCGGACCAGACACTTGGTTATCAGACAACGCGTAGAAGACTTCCAACTGGGGATTGAAAGCTACCAGACTCAGCTAAACCTCACCAAACCTCAATGAGATGCAACTGGTTTTGAGTACAAGCACGACTTCACAATAATTAAATCTCCAAGAGCCGTCACATTTTGGGACAAATATGGGGTTCAAATGATTATGGAGTTCAATGAGCTCCACAAGTTCAGTGACGGCACTCTGCAACAGATTGATGAGCCGTTAGACTACAGAGTCAAGGAATTCAAGGTCAACAGGATAAATCCAGGTTTGAACACACAGTTTTGGACAAGGAAAGATGTCGACAAAAGCAAGGAGTTCATGTTTGCCATTCAGAAATAGCTTAAGACAAGGAGGATCTTCCGTAACTTAGAATGCTTTGTTGGTGGAAGAATAAGAGAGGGAGACTACAGACTTCTGCAGAGAACCGAATGATCACATCATCTCTGCAATCAAGGTCCATTCTTTGTGGGAAATACTTTATATGTTATTGTAATAAGTACAATTATAAAGTAAGTGACTAGATTGTTTTGAGTGTCAAGTATAATATTAGTTTTAATAATTTCCATATCTTCCTTGTTATAAATCGACAGCTGCAGTGTCACCCAAATTTTCCCTGAACTTAAATCAATTAATATCTAAAATCATAACGGAATATAGAAATTTTTGACTCGGAGGAGAGATGTGATTTAATAATTAAAATCTAATAAAAATGTGATCTTTTGGACTCAATGTAGGCTCTCCCATAAGTGCTAAACTCTTTTCGAGAAATCGTAATGCCCCATATTGAGGGGGCGAAGTGTATGATGGCAATGTGGAAATACAAAGACCGTATCCCAGTAATAACTTTATCAGAGTTTATAAGGATGGATAAGGTAGGTACTCGTTCCCGACGATCCCGCTAGAAGCCGAAGGGATCTACCTATGGATAAATCCACATTTAGTGTAGAAGTCATTATGTAGATTTACAGAAGGAGTAATGTGAGAAATAAGGGAATAGTGCGGAACTGAAGATAGAGCTGTACTGGGATGCATACCCAAGCACGGTACTAGTCATGATTCTCAGTAAGCACTGAAGGGTTAAAGATGAAAAAGAAATGTTAAGAAACGGTGAAAAGAAAGCATCCCCACCCTAAACAATTACAGAAACCAGGTCACTAACATATGCTGTCAGAATCCCATGTTGATTGCTGACATTGAAGACAAGTATACATGGACCCAGTGATACGCTGCACAACCCTCCCTAGCCACTTAAGATCCCTCAAAGGATTCTTGTTTCATTTCTCATGGAGATCAATACATTTCTATTGTCTCTCTCACTCCGAGTTAGACGATATTAAAAAGGTGGCAGTTCACTCCAGCCTCCGACTACTAAAACCAAAAGTGCACTATTGAGTCTAGAGCCATGAGATCCTCCATAAATCTTGTTAGGACACTAATACAAACTATGCTTGTTCATCACACACTGTGATAACAAGTAAGATCCTAAGAGCCCTACGCATTATCCTCATGGTATTGCCAAAACATCCGAGTGATACAAAAGTACTCACAAAGAAAAGAAAACATCTAGGAGAGCCATCATCAAAATAGGACTTTGTAGGTTGACATTGAATCCATTATGAATCAAACTTATGACAAATGGAAAGCAATGATGGTGCGATTCTTTATGAATCAAACTTGTTTAAGGAAGTGAATTGATGAGTAGTTTTTGGAAAACCTTTTGATGTGCTCAACAACTTATTTTTGAGCACATTGACTGTGTATATCTTTCAAAACAAATGTGTTTTTGATGAAATTTAACTTTATGATATAAAACCATCGATGTGTCACAAAAACTCCTTTCTGAGTGACACACGATTGACTTTCAAATCAATTTTTCATTCATCAGTGGGTTTTTAATTCACTGGTTTACTCACTCCAGGTTTTGTCTACTTTGAGACGCTTCAGTTTGAGAACGTCTAGCACAGCTGCGAAACCCTATCAAGGAGATTCTTCAGAATTCTACCTGATCACAGGCAGTATTTATACTAATCAACGGGGAACCATGGTTCTTGCAACCTTATTCAACGAAAGTAAACAAAGACACATTCGTTCATTTATAACTAACATATACATGCGGGAATCCATGACGTAGTAAGCTACAAGCTGAGACAATCAATTCACAACCCCTTGCTCACACTTAAACTCATTATCAAAGACATGATGATAGCTTGAAATACCTACAACACAACTTCCGCAACTCTGATGCCTGCTATTATGATCCAGAAAAGTGTGAGCATGCGGGTCTGATGCCTGCTATTATGATCCAGAAAAGTGTGAGCATGCGGGTCTAAAGGTCACAACATCACAAGAAGGCAATACTACTACAACAAGATTAATTTAAGAGATATTCTGTAGATGAAGATCTCAAAGACAGCTCAAAGACACAAGTCTGAAGGAACAAAGCTCAAGATCACCCTTGTAGCAGTACAAAGCCGGGTCTGAAGAATCAAAAGACTACGGCCCAAAGTCAATAGATCAACCTCAAAAGATGCTAGGATTCAATTTGTATTTTTCTGGATACCTCAGGGGAGATGTGCTATAAAATAATGAAATCCATGTAAAAGACTCGGTCACCCCGTGTAATGTCTAGCACAGGTTAGCTCGTAGCTTTAATATTAATCGTCTAATTACCGTATAACTTATGGTGTTGGGCCGGGTCTTTACCCACATGTTAGCCCATTCTATAGCCCACTTAGGGGCACAAAACACTTGTATTTATACCCCCTTTTTAGCCATGGGAAGGGGTTGGTTGTTCATTATATGATAAACAAACATAAGGTATATTTTCTCTTACTAGAACCCACTTTCTCTCTCTAAGATAAATTGGTCAATCCCTAAATCATTCATTGTGTTATGATATCCAATATACTACAAGCATCCTTGTCAATTTCTTCAATACTCCTCCCCTGTTTGGATGCATCTTTATACTTAGAGGATTCAACCCTTCTAGATTTACCAACTTTCCTTAATCTTTTTAACCCTGTAGTTCTTGATTTCTTTTTTCCTTTCCAACTTCTAGACCCTCTTCTTTAAACCAGCAATCTCTTTTGCTTGAGCATCCTTTGCCTTCTACAAATCAAGAACCTATTTTTGTAAGTTGGTACACAAAATCATCAATTATATTAGTTGCATTCTATCCTCACCACTCAGAGTGGTCATTGGAAATATAAGGAAACTATCATCCTATTGTGTCTCATCTAAAGTGAACTTCAGTTTTCCTCCTCCTATTTCCTCCTAGACTGTTCTTCTAAGGTCTAGAGATATGGTTGAGTAGTAAATGCGTGTCGTTGAGAGACTCAGTAGTGAAATGCCTGAATCTACAACCTCTTCTGATTACTTGAACCATCATGTTACAACAAAGGTTGTTACTCTCCGTAGAAAGAGTCCTTTCCTCTCTCTTTATATTGGCAAAGATTTTCTTTTGTTTGTGAGGGGGTAACATAAATCTTTTTATGATGTGACATATCCCCAAGCTGTTGATTGATAAACACTTGTACAAATTATGGATACATTAGAAATTTGACCCCTCCCTCCAAGTGCTTTATCATAGCATTAAAAATATACTTGGACAAATTAAATTTTTGGTTTGTGGCCAAGCATATGATTGCATAGGCCATAGTGCTACTAAATTCGTTCCATGCAGTGGTCTTGGCACTGAGGTATTGCATAATGGTATGAATTAAGAACTTTGATTGTGGAGAAAAGAAAGTTTATAAAATGTAAGCTTTTGAGAAGGTTTTTCATACCCCATCCTTACCAGCTCTTCAAAGATAGTAGCAGTTGGCAAACAATCAGTATCACCTGCATCTTCTAAGTAAAGATCACTTCTAATGCTTGTCTTCATGTTGATACAAACTTCTTTTTAAATCAACTAAACTGCTGTAAACTGACGTTCACGAACATTAACTGTTTTTTCCTTTACTGTTTGCCCAAAACGTGTTCAAAGCAAGATATTATATAGAGGATTGACATTAAAGCATAATGTATTTTGATTAGTATTAAGAAAATCAATAATTTTATGAAATCCATTACTTTCAGCAGGTTTTTCCAAGAACGCTATCATGTTGTGAGTTTCAGTAAATTGTAGGGTCGACATTGTGATGGGTTTTGATGATTAACAATGAAATTGAGTTAGGGTTTACGTTTAGAGAGTGTTTAAATGATTGAAATCGAATAAAGAATCAAATGAAACCCTGAATTGAAGTATTTATAAAATCACCCTCAGCAGCATTAACTTGAACTGGCAGCACTAAATTATTCCTAACAGTAGTAAGTAACTCAGCAAGCATAAACCAATGCAATCAACTTTAAAGCTTGAGCAAGCATTAATGTAATACCACAGTATAAACTTTTATGCTAAGCAGCATAAGTTATATACCATATTAACAGCATTAAGTTAGTAACCAGCATTAACTTCAATGGGGTTTTCCAAAAAGGACTTCTATCAGCAATGAATCTTCTCACAGGCTCTCTTCTCATTTTTTTAGCTCAATAATTTCTCTCTTTTTCTTTTTTGGCTCACAAATCAATCTTTCTTGATTTTAGTATGCGCACATCTCTCTTTCTATTTTTTAGCTCACAATTTCTCTCTTTTCTTTTCCTTACCATTTCACACAGTTTTGTACAATTTGAAATCAATTCCAATAGTTTCATACTATCCTCCCCACTTCCAAGTGTGGCAACCTCTTAAAGAGGTTTTTTGGATCAATGACTGATTAGATGTAGTCTCAAACCTAGTTTGAGCAATCTACCACCCCCACTATGGTAACTTGCCCCCTAACCCACAACCTGAACCAATTCCCTAAGGACTTGAATCCATAAGTGTTGCCATGGATTGGGTCTTATTGATGTTACCACTTTCCTGCTCTGCTTCTAAGCTAGAAGCAGTAGTGGCACCCTTTGTCCAATTCGTATGGCACGCCACCTCCTTATGGACGATCCTCATCACCACTTTTTCAGGGGGAACCACCAGACTAAGTAACCCTATTAGTGGCCCGACCCTCTTTTTAATTACCGACAGTTTTAATCATAGACTAACAGTTTTAATAGCAGTCTAAGTAATAACTAGCAGTATTAATTAACTTAGCAGTATTTAATATTTTCCTTAATATGTTTTTAACTTTGCCTCTAATAATTATATAACAACATGCCTCTATTCTTCACAAGCACACTAGAAATGACTAGATAGACATGTGAGAATTCATGAGGATCCATATTTATGTATAACCCATGAATAAAAGTTAAGAACTGTTAAACCTCCCCTCAAACAATACTTTAGAGGTTAGCAATCAACAGTATCTCTTATAGCAAACTTCATAATTGGTATCATCAAATTTAATCATACTGCTTGCTTATCATGTAAGTGTTAGTCCAAAACCAAGAAAAACACAATCCAAAGCATTTTCTTGTTTAGCAGTATTAATTTTGACTAGCAGTTTTAAACTAACAGATTAAGTATAGACCGACAGTACTAAGTTAACTTAGGCAGTACTAATGGATATAACTAATAGTACTAATCCTTTACAAAACTTTACAAATACATAAATAGATTTAAACATTAAGGATTAAGCATTCCAATACTTGAGACCAAGTAGTGAAACCTTCTAGCAATAAAACCTTTTGTAAGAAGATCTGCAACATTATGTTAGTATCAATTTTAACCATTTGAATTAACTTTTTAGCTTTGCAATCTCTAAAAATATGTCTAATCCCCCCCCCCCCCCCCTCACTATGTTTTGTTTAGAATGTTGAACAAAATTTCATAATGCATGATAACACTGTTATTATCAATGTGAATCAGAGTATTTCCATGAAATTAAAACCCATAATCCAGTAAATTGGTTTGAATTTAGAGTACTGTCCTACTGCAACTAGCAGCAGCCAAATATTCATCTTAGTTGTAAGGTGGCAACCATAGTATTGCTACTATGTACAACCAAGATATCAACCTATTTACCCAAAAACTATCAACCTCCAGTTGGTTGACTTCCAATCTTGAGTAGCACCAGCATAGTCACTATCAGTAAAACAACTAGCTTAAATGGAGAATCCCTAGAATATCAAAGGCCTAAAGTTGGGTTTGCCTATTCAAATTATCTAAAAATTCTCTTGTACAGCTAAGAAATGTTATGTTCTGGAGTAACTTGGAAATCTGGCCAAACATGCACTTACTGCAAACATGATATCTGTCTAGCTAGATGTAAAAATACATCAAGGTACTAATCATTGCGATCTATAGTAGATGTACATCACATCATTAGCATCTCCATCTTTGACTAAAGTCTTTCAAAATACAACTAGAGTAAGAAAGCAAACTTCTCATCATGTAGTTGAATTTGTTTCAAAATCTCATCTTATATATATCCTGGCTGATAAATATACCATCTTCCTTCTGCTGTACTTGTAATCCTAAAAAGAAAGTATGTTCTCTCATAGAACTCATCTGAAACTTACCCTTCATAAGCTTCTTAAATCCAGTACATAACTCCTTGTTTGTAGACCCAAAGATAATGTCATCAACATAGACTTGTACAAGAAAATTTTCTCCTTTTTGTCTCTTGATAAACAAAGTTTGATCTATCTTTCCTCTTTGAAACCCATATGCCAACAGATAGTTTGGCGCAAGGTTTCATACCACCCTGCTCTTGGTGCTTGATCAACCCTAAAGTACCATGACCACGCTATAAACTTTGTTTGGATTGCAGGATCTTAATCCTAGGTGGTGAGCTGAACATAAACCTCTTCCTTAATAGTTCCATATAAGATGCACTCTTCACATCCATTTGATAAACCAGAAAAACCCATAAAAATAAGCAAAGCTAAAAACAGATCTTAATCGCCTTAATGCTTGCCACAACGAAGAGCAAAAAATTCTTCATAGTCTTAACTCTTCTTTTCAATGACCCTAGTTCAACCACCTTGCTTATTCTAATCAACAAATCCCTCTTTCATCTTTCTTGTTTCTGAAGACCCATTTTGTTCCAATGGCCCTCTTCCCAATAGGCAAATCTACAAGTATCCAAACCTATTGGAGTTTGAATTGCAGAAATTCTTCCTGCATTGCTTCCACCCAAGATGATCAGATAGAGCTTTTAGCAAGCTTTGTGGTTTCATTTTAGGGATAAAGACTAGCATATTAACAAGGTATTCAAAGTGTCATGTGAATTCATCTTTATAAATACACATTGAGAAACCCTTGTTCAGCAGTAGTTTTTGCCAATTCTTCTTGTTTGAATATACGACCTACACATCACCAATCACATTTTAATTGGGTGATCTTTGGGAATTCTGTATTAGGAGTGGTTTGGAACGATATTTGGAATAAGGATGTTTCCCTAAATCAACATCTGGTTTATCTCATCACTGAAGAACACTCAAAACATGAGTGGCCTCAAGTGTATGACTAACTACCAATTTGAACATGTCTTTAGGGCTATCTAGATCATATGAACTAGAAATATTCACTGATGGATCAACAGTATTAAGTTTAAAACGACTAGTATTAACTTCAGGACTAGTAGTATTAACATGTTGTCCAGTAGCATTAACTTCCTTAGGATTGCTATCATCTTCAGACTTATCTTTTTCATCACTCTCGTTATGTGGACCATCTTCAACTTGTTTTTGATCATCAACGGTAGATTTTGGTTCACCATTACCAACATCCTTGGAAGGTAAATCAAAGTATGAAGCATCTTTCCAAATTAGCATCACAATGCAATCTTTACTGATTTCTTCTTTCTGAGTAGATGTACCTGCATTAAGTTCTCTTTGTGTACCTGCAGATTCATTAGAGATTGTACATGCAGCTACTGGTACATAAATCATAGATTGGGTTAGAGAATCAATATCAAACAGCCACTTTGGACCATTCCCTTCTATCATAGGCTTAGTCTCTAAAAACCCAATATGCAAGGTTTCTTCTACTCTCCTGGTTCTTGTGTTGTATACCCTAAAAGCTTTACTACTCAAGGAATATCCAATAAAGAAACCTTCATCACTTTTGTCATCAAACTTGCCTAAATTGTCTAAAGTATTAAGAATGGTAACATGACATTTAAATGGTCTCATAAAACTTAGAGCCGGTTTAAAACCTCTAAAAAGTTCATAAGGTGTCTTGTTATGAGGCTTGACTAGTAAGACCCTATTCTGTACATAGCAAGCAGTGCTAACTGCTTCAGCCTAAAATGTGGTAGGTAACTTAGAGTCAGCTAACATAGTTCTAGCAGTCTCAATTAGTGTATTATTCTTCCTCTCAGCCACATCATTTTGCTGAGGAGTCCTGGCTACACTGTATTCCCTCTTAATACCTTTTTCTCTGCAAAAGTCATCCATAACTTTATTCTTAAATTCTGTTCCATTATCACTTCTGATTATTTTCACTTTCAGATCCACTAGGTTTTCTATTTATTTGATAAAGTTTTTGAGAATCTCACTGGTTTCATCCTTAGTTGTTAAAAAGAAAACCCAAGTAAACCTGTTATAATCATCAGTAACTACTAAGCAATACTTCTTATGCATTAAACTACTCATAAAGGTTGGACCAAATAAATCCATATGAAGCATAAATAAAGGCTTAGTAATTGGATTCAGAACCTTGGACTTACAAGAAGCTCTGTGTTGCTTCCCTTTAAGACAAGCAACACAGGTTTGGTCATTTTCAAAATATTTTGTAGGCAAACTTCTTACAAGATTATCCTTAACAAGCTTATTCATGTTCTTAAAATGTTCTTCATATCAAAACTGTACAGAGCATTGATTCATCTGATGATCCTTAACACAGGTTTGGTCATTTTCAAAATATTTTGTAGGCAAACTTCTTATAGAGCATTGATTCATCTGATGTAGCCTTTGCAACAAGACAAGTTAAACTCTCTTTAGGAACAATGTTCTTCATATCAAAACTGTACATGTTGTCCTTTTTAGGAATTTTAAGAAGTATCTGACTTTCATCAGCCAACTTAAAGTTAGGAGATAAGACAAGACATTCAGTGTCAGTAAAAAGGACATAGTTCTTTTTGTCACACATTTGTGAGACACTAAAAAGGTTGAAATTTAACTCATTGACAAAGTATACATCTTCAATATCAAGGCTATCAGTTTTAAGTGTTCCTTTACCAGAAATTCTACCACCATGTGCTCCTCCCCCAAATGTAACATAACCTCCATCAAATTCTTTGAAATCTGAGAGATAAGCTATGTTCCCAGTCATGTGCCTTGAGCATCCACTGTCAATAAATCCTATGTCATCCTGTTGTGGCTTTCCCTACACATAAAAATAAGGAAATTAGTTTCCTTTGGGGACCCAAGCCATTACTGACTTGGATCTGCCTCGTGTATCAATGTAGTTGTGTTTCTTCAAGGTGATTGATGAACTATCAAGTTTGGTAGGTCTCCAAACCTAACATGCTGAGGCCTTTATAGTATTTTCTTGATTTACCCTAACAGCATTAACAACTGCAGAATTTGGCCTAGCAGTTTTAACTGCTTTTGGCCTAGCAGTATTAACTGCTTGTGCCTTGGCAGTATTAACTTTTTGAGCAAAATTTTTGTTAGTTAATACTATTTTTGATTGATAGGGCCTTCTTACAGTTGATTGTGCTGTTTTTGAAAAACGTAGCATTGGTTTAACACTAAAAACTATAGATTTAGGATGAACAGTATTAACTGTCCTAGCAGTATTAAAAGTTTTTAGGCCAATTTTCATTAAAACTGCTCTTGGAACCATGTTCCATTGAGCATTAGGGCGAGTTCTATTGGTAGTATAGTTGTAGTTCACCCTTTTATATGTATTCCCATATACCATCCATTCCCTTTGATGGTATTTACACTGAGCCTGTACATGATTAAAACTCCCACAAATAAAGCAAGCTTTGTTATACATCACAAAATCACTTCCTAGTTGATTGGACTTCTGTCCATTCCAATT
>BQNB010006160.1:0-39181 GCA_026074375.1 Tanacetum coccineum | reverse complement strand
CATAAGGTAGCTAATTGTGCAAGAGAAATCAAGTTAAAAGGTCAAAAAGGGTGATTATAAGGCGATTTTTGGTGAAAAAGTCATATTTTTCTAGGTTGCGTTTTGACAAACTGGAAAAGTTCTTGTTGCGTTTTGATTTCTTCTTGTTGCGTTTTGATTTTCTTCTTGTTGCGTTTTGATTTTTTTTATTGCGTTTTGATTTTTTGGGTTGCGTTTTGATTTTTTTTTGTTGCGTTTTGATTTTTTTTAGTTGCGTTTTGATTTTTTTTAGTTGCGTTTTGATTTTTATTTTTTAGTTGCGTTTTGATTTTTTTTAGTTGCGTTTTGATTTATTGTTGCGTTTTGATTTTTTTTTTTGCGTTTTGATTTTTTTCCCTTGCGTTTTGATTGTTCTTGCGTTTTGATTTTTTTGTTTGGTATTGCGTTTTGCTACTACGTTCTAGGTACATTGAAGACTTTTATATACTGAATCTAAACGTTACTCCGTCCAAATTTTTTATACATTACGTTTTGATAAAGATAGCACTGCGTTTTGTCTAGAAATCTTGTGTGAAGAAAAGGGTTTCAGTAAAACAGCCATAACTTTTGATCCGTAAGTCCGTTTCAGGCCCGTGACCTCTCAAATCGAAGAGAAAAACGAGACGGGTTACGCTGTTTGCACCCTGTAGCTAGTTATGGATTTTTCGAGGCCCAAAACCCTCGTTTACTATGAGTTATTGGCATTTTTCATTTTTTTTGGAATTTGTGTTAGACTTGTTTTTGTTCTAGCTCACGGCCCATCTGTATTTTTAGGCCCATTTCAGCTTGGTGAGCCTATTTAAACAATCTGCTGTAACCCAAGCCAGAAAATTATCTGTGTTTATACAATTAAATCATTGGCCGCTGATTCCGAATCAAATCATTCATGGTTTTCTATTGATTTTGTAAAATCCCGTTAATTCATTTATCGGTTTTAATCATAGACGTGTAAAATCCCGTAAACGTGAATTGCTTACACAACCACAACTTCAATCACATCATATCCACTTAAGATCCAACAACTTTCACTTCAACTCACGATAAAATGGAGAAGAAAGATACCTTATCTTCGTGTTCAGATTCAGAAATACAACAAATGCAACTAATTCAAGACAAAACAAAAGAAAGTTGCATGGTATCTTTTCAATGACTTCATTCACACCTCAAGCGTCTTTCAAACAACGACTTAAAAAGAAGTCGAACCGAGAATGGATTCAGACGCGCGTTTGCAACACTTTTTGGTCAAGACTTTGAGATTTTTACAGGCACGATGTTCCTAAACATGGATCAACTTCAAAAGCAACTTGATAACAACGAATTTCAAGAGATTGGATCCATGGCTTCTTTTAAAGTTCTCGAGACAGAGTTTCAGATGTTCATCAAGTCAAAGATTTATTTGAATGATGAATATATTGTAATGACACGCAACTACTTTCTAGAATACACTCGACTCGATATTCCAGAATTCCATGATACACTGATCCAAAACATGGATTATGTTAAAAAGTCGATTGAGAAAAGAGCGCTGCATAAAATGGAGTATGACAGCAGGGTGAATGAAAGACTGATGCAGACGACAGAGGAAAAGGTTGATTCGAGTAAAGCATTGGATGCTAGTTTAGTTATCATTGAAAGCAATGGGACAGAATCACAAGAGCAGGATACAAGCAGCAGATCAGGGAATGATGCACATGTTGATGATGCAGATATCAGACCCATATATAATGAAGAGCCAATGGCTGAGGTACAAACGACTGCTGAAATCAATATCTTTGCTACAGGACAACAGCATACTGAGCAACCTGAATTCAATAATGAAGGAGAGGTTGACCAGAATGCTGAACAATGTCATGGACATACGTCCTTTACCTGCTAAATTAACTGATAACATGACAACTGAACTCTCCCAGGATCAATCACTCAGACTGAAAATGTATGTCTCAAAAAGACTGTTGCCCAATTTCAAAAAGATTTTTCAAGAATGGAAGCACATTGTGTTAATCTTGAACTTAAATATCAAAATCAAGTTTTAAAAGAGGTCAACAAGTTAATTTTTGAATGAACAAGTAAATGATCCAAAGTTAAAAAAATGACATCGATAACTAAACAATAAACATCGAATTAGAACATAGTGTGGCTAAATTACTTGCAGAGAATGAGCAGTTACATAAGAAAAAGAGCACCTGAAACAACTACCAAAGATCTTTTGATTCTAGCACAAGACACGAGTTCAAGACCAAAGACCAAATGAATCTTTAATGCACACTGAACAAAAAGTCTAAGAAAATGCTGATGTACTTAGCTCAGATTCCAAAAAAGGGGTTTGCAATTGCAGCATTAAAAAATGAGTTAAGGAAACTAACAGGAAATAGTGTGAATACTAAGTTTGCAAAACCATCAATCTTGGGGAAACCAATTTTACAACCACGAGAGGAAACCAGTATTCGTTGTTAGACCAACCCGACAGCTTAAAATCTGAAGTCCAAAATTTCAAAAGAACGGTTTGCCTCCCAAGTTGATGTGAGTAACGATTTGTCAAAACCAGTCACTACACATTATCTGCCTAAGAGAAGAGAATCTGCCCCTGCAAAACCTCATTACATGATTGCAACTAGCTCATCTAGGTATAGCTCAAACGACATTGTTCATAATCACTACCTAGAGGAGGCTAAGAAAAAGGCACAAGAACACTCTAGGAACTCTAGAAATTTTTCTGACTCCAAACATTTTGTTTGCTCGACATGTCAGAAATGTGTCTTTAATGCCAATCATGATTCTTGTGTAATAAAATTCCTAAAAGAAGTCAACTCACGTGCTAAGGTTCCATCCAATAAGACAACAACAAGAAACAAACCCGTAGAGCAAACAAGGTTTGCAAAGAAACCAGAAAGACAGATCTCAAAAGGACATATGTTTTCAATCAAAAACACCTCCGTTGTGCATAAGAAAACAATGACTCCTAGATCTTGTCTTAGGTGGAAACCGACGGGTAGAATTTTCAAGACAATTGGTCTTAGATGGGTTCCAACCGGAAAGATATTCACCTCTAGCACAACAAAGGTTGACAGTGAACCCCCAAATGGTTTAAAAGAAGATATCACTAAACCAATTTTAATAGCGAACAAGCTCTAGATGTTAGTGCATGATACTCTCATAAGTACAGGTACAACTCGTTCATCTTATAAAGGAAGGACGCATGAGTTTGGTTGCGGAAAATGACAATATCTCAGAAAACGAGGTCTTCAAAGGAATTTTGAATCTGATGAGCGATAAATGGAGTCCCTCTAGAAAATGAACACTTCAGCCCCGATCCTCAATGTTCAAAAGACGGTTTAAAAAATCGAAATTGATCAAGCTCGTCTCATCGGGAAATGACGTTGTTCACATTAGTTCATGCCTCGTTCTTCATCAAATGACTTCTATCAAACCGTTCAGAACTCGCAAATTCAAGACCACAGCAAAACATTCAATTTTCAAAGCTGGTTTTCCCAAAATTTGTTCCTAAGCAAACAGACACTACATCACGACAAGAGTTGAATTACTATACCACCTTCACAAAGCAATGCTGAGAGACAACAGGTATAAATATATATAAATACAAACTCTGAAAAATAGAAAATTTCCAAAAAGAATCTTCTCGACATGTCTCTTGGAATCGATAACATTTACATGCTTAGAAATGTCGATTAACATTAACACGGGAGTGTAAATGAAGTTCGAGCGAGAGTTTTTTCAAATAGTTTCAAAGCATGTCATTTCTAATTTTCTAGATGGCTTATGTGCTATGTGCAGTACATAACCCGGACTATCAAATAAACGGAAGGTTTATAACTTATCCTCACAACGAAAAAATCAACGTTTTCTCGGTCTATGACTATTCTTATAAGACATTCAATGTATTTAGCTCAAGAAAAAAGGATAGTGGTAAACGTTTCAGTGCGCTTACCCTTAACGTTAGAAGAGAAGTCCTCTAACATATGGTTTTTCAAAAAGTTGAACACAATTTTTCAAGAATTTCTCGATGACAATTCATAATCTTTCAAAATTGTGTGTTCAACACTCCAACCCTCATAATGTTTTCAAAAGACAACAATTTCTCAATTGGTCCTATTTTTGAGAGGGAGTTTTTCGAAAAACAAAGTTTAACGTTCTTGAAGGATACATCATCAACGACCATTCTTATGTATTCAAAACATTATCAAAATGTTCCAAACCATTCATGCTGACCATATTTTCTCCCACAGAATTTTCAAGACATATTTTAATCACAAGGTATTTCAAAAACTAAGTGTTTATTATTTAAAATAAGGGGAGAAAATGTAATTAAAATATGATCTAATCGACTCAATGTGCTGAACAGTAAGAAAAGGTTTTATGGTTTGATCTTATACCCAACAACATCTTAATTTCACGACGATTCTGAAGTCATAAGGTGGTTAGGGTTCGGAATCAATCCTAATGATTCCAACAGAAACCGAGGATCTACCCAAGGATAATCCAAAGTTAGAAATAGCAGTCCTTAGTAGATTGGAGATGAAGTGTAGTATGGAATAATGCCGACTAAGATTGAGTTAACACTGGAACAATCACAACAAGGTGTTAGTAATGACGTCTTGGTAAGCATTGAAGGCGTTGAAGAATTAAAAAGAAATGTATGGATAAAGGGTGTAAACAAAGAAGCCCTCCACACAACTTAAGGCAGAAACCGGGTCAATACATATGCTGTCAGAATCACAAGTTGATTGCTGACATTGAAAACGACATCATGGACCCAGTGATGCAATGCACAACCCTTCTCAGCCATTCGGGTTTCTCTCAACAGAAACTTGTCTCATTTGTCACGGAGATTACCCCAACGTTATCTATTGACATCGTCACTCCGAGCTTGTTGATAATGAATAGGTGTCAATATGCTCCAAGCCTTCATCAATCTAAACGACTTTTGTGTCGTTCTTATATATATCTTGTGATGTTGATCTTGAAGTAACATGCCCCGGATCCTTATTCCACTGCGACCCATTTTGGGGGCGTTACAATGAACATCATCAAGTTCACAAGCTATTATCAAGAGTCCTACGCAATATCATTGTGATATTTGCCAGAACATCCGAGTGATACTAATGTATTCACAATGAAGATGGAAATCCTGCTTGAGCCAGCATCAAACAAGCTCTTGGTAGGTGACTTGCGAGATTCTATATGAATCAAACTTGTGACAACTGGATATCTATTTGGTCCAGTAAATGAATTGACGGTTGATGAATTTTGATAAAAACATGACACTCTCGATGTGTTACAAAAACTCTTTAACGAGTGACACGTCGATTGATTTTCAAATCAATTTTCTCGTTTATCACTAACGTAAACCTGCAGGTCAAACGGTGGTAACGGCAACCTCAATCCCATTCAAATGCTCAATCTACGAAGACATACTATCTAGAAAGCTCAAGATTTAAAGACAAAGACTTCCGCTAACTCTGATTTGAAGCTTTCAAGATGATGAATAGTATGAGCATGTTGGTCAAAGTCATAAGATCGCAAGATGGCATAGACGATAAAGACAATGACAAAGGCTCAAAGTCAAGATCACAAAGCATGAAGGAACAAGCTTACAACAAACAACGAAGACAAAGACCAAGAACACTCGAGCTTAAACGACAAAAGCAATCTCACTGATCTCATGAAGGAGTGTCATCAATGAACTCACTTCGGGGGAGATTGTTAGCCTTAATTTATTGAGTCGAACAAGGAAGTTCGGTCACTCTACGATGGAGCTTCGGTCTTTAATTAGTTAATGTTGTAATAGGATAATATCGGGAATCGGGCTCAATAGATAATCTAATATTGTATATGTTTTGGGTTTAATCCCAAGCAAAACCCGAGCCCGGGTCCTAGTTAAATATCTCGCGCGTCACTTTTAAGTGTCGGGGTATATAAGGAACTTTTCCACTTGGAAAAGTTAGTTGTTCAAAATATCTAAAAATATCTTTTCTCTTTTCTCTCATCTCTCTCTCTCTAGTTTCTCTCTCTAGAACAACTCTTTCTTTCTCCTATCTAGTTCTAATTTCGTGATCGATTGTATGAAGTGAAGTGTTAACGGGATCCTACATAAACCACTACCATCCCAAGGGATTCATACTGATTCAAGCCTAGACCACATGGATGAAGGGTTCATTGCAACTGCCTACCCTAATGTACAAGAGAATCTCAAGCTACCGGTTGAAGAACAAGTGATTCTTGAGGAACGTGCTAGCTCTACAGGGACCTTGTCTTCTCTACAACACCTCTCTAAAGACTTTAGCTTTGGCGATCTATTCTTCAATGATAAAACCTTCTAATGCAGAAAATGAGAAGACAACTGCAGAAACCGAAGCTGAATCGATGGTGTCTGTCACAATCCATCAAGACACGTCTGCAATCCCTCCTATGACATCACCGGTGATTGATCTGATTTCTAGACCCGATTATCCCAATGAACATCAGCCACTACCAGCAACTACAACCGCAACCGCAATAATAACAACAACAATAACAACTCTTCCTCTACCACCTCAACCATAACAAAGCACCACAGATTCCATCTTGATAACGCGCATCAGTGAACTTGAGCAAATCATGGCTAATCTAATTCAAGACAACGAGCATCTGAAGGAGTGTTTAGACAGTCACGGATCTCGTCTGTATAAATTAGAGAATCTCAATATTCCCTATCAGGTGAGCAAAGCAGTGGATGAAATTGTCACTGATGCTGTTGACTCGGCTATTCAAGCTCCACTCAGGGATTGCTTCAGAGATTTGCCAGAAGCAGACATGAAAGAGATTCTTCACCAACAAATGTGGGAAACCAACTCCTACAAAGCTCATGAAGATCACAAGAAGCTGTACGAAGCTCTAGAGAAGTCAATGGACCATGATCACACTGACCAGCTCCTAACTGATTTGGCTGAAGCACGAAGAAAGAAGAAAAGGAGACATGATTCACCGAAAACACCACCTGGGTCTCCACCTCCTCCTCCTCCACCAGCAGGTCCACCTGGAACTTCAGGATCTTCTAGAGCTTATGGATCGTCTCAACTGCCTCCACCTCCATCCAACAACCAGAGTGATCAGTCAAAAAACAAAGCTGCCCTAAGCTCCTCAAAGACAGCTGCATCAGCTGAATATACGGCTTGGACGACTACTAACACAAGATTCAAGCCGTCTGTCTCATCAATTCTTGAAGATCTACCTATGAATGATGACTCGGCTCTCGATGAACAGGTACATTCGTCTGATGATGAAGACATCGGGAGGGGTTATATTCCTAAGGTGAATTTAAAGCAAGATTGGTAGAAGCTACTTCCTGAGGAAGACATACTTGCTACACCAGAACCTGCCTGGTCCATTCCATCATCTGACCTGCCTGTCCTAATATACAACTGGGCATCTGCTCTTGTGTCCACCTATGCACCTCCACCGGAGAACTCGTTACTTGCTCAGACCGGTGACATGGCAATATTTATGGACTGGTACTGTAAAAAGCAAGGGATCATTGAACTTAAACAAAAAGACCTGGAAGGCCCTGCATTTGAAATTGTCAAAGTCTTCCATCCTAATGTGATTCATCTCTAGTACCAAATGGAAGAATGCCACAAACTACTAACCGATAAAGTGGACGATGCAATCATCAGGTATAATGTCAGCAAACTACTACCACTGGGTGGTCAACCAGGTCATGTCACAATTCAAGCTGACTTCTTCTTCAACAAAGATTTGGAGTATCTAAGATATGGTAGTAGGGGTGACAGACTTGCGTTATCAATCTCGAAGATGAAAGCGGCCTATTATCCTGATGTTGGTTTAGAGCAAATGGTACCCGATCAGATGTGGATTAAAGAAGAATGCAAGTATGACATTGCTGCTATGTATGGTATCTCTCACTGGTGGTTCCAAAGACAACGATTCTACATTGATAGACACACATCTAAGGGTGATCACAAAGCTGTACGGACTCATATGCGAATTTTAAGTGTTGTCCAAATTGAAGTCTTCTCTTTATATGGGTACGATTACATGAAGAAGATCGTCCTTCATAGAGCTGATCTTAACGAACATACTATTTTGGAATGGGACTTCAAATATCTGTACCCGAGTGACTTTGAAGATCTGTAATTATTGAATCTTCAAGGTCACCTGAACCATCTACCACCCAAAGATAAGAAGATTCTCACTACTGTAGTCAATTTATGGACCAGAAACTTGGTTATCAGACAACGCATAGAAGACTTCCAACTGGGGATTGAAAGCTACCAGACTCAGTTAAATCTCACCAAAC
Source organism: Tanacetum coccineum (assembly GCA_026074375.1). NCBI lineage: Eukaryota > Viridiplantae > Streptophyta > Magnoliopsida > Asterales > Asteraceae > Tanacetum > Tanacetum coccineum. The sequence continues at coordinate 30,849 of BQNB010006160.1, read as the reverse complement.
CTCGATGGGATGCAACAAGTTTTGAGTACAAGCATGACTTCATAATAATTGAATCTCCAAGAGCCGTCACATTTAGGGATAAATATGGGGTTCAGATGATCATGCGGTTCAATGAGATCCACAAGTTCAGTAACGGCACTCTGCAATAGATTGATGAGGCGTTGGACTACAGAGTCAAGGAATTCAAGGTCAACAGGATGAATACGGGTTTAAACATACGATTTTGGACAAGGAAAGATGTCGACAGAAGCAAGGAGTTCATGTTTGCCATTTAGAAACAGCTTAATACAAGGAGGATCTTCTGTAACTTGGAATGCTTTATTGGTGGAAGAATAAGAGAGGGAGACTACAGACTTCTGCAGAGAACCGAATGATCACATCATCTCTGCAATCAAGGTCCATTCCTTGTAGGAAATATTTTTATATGTTGTTGTAATATGTACATTATAAACTAGTGACTAAGATGTGTTTTGTGTCAGTATATTCAGTTTTAATATGTTCCATTATCGGCTTGTATAAATCGGACACAGTTTCTCCTAAATTTTCCTAACTTAAATCAATTAAGATCTAAAATCTCAACGGATTTGAAATTTTTGATCAGGGGAGAGAATGTGAATTAATATGAAAATCTGATAAAAATGTAATCTTTTGGACTCAAGTGTAGGCTCTCTTATATGTGCTAAACTCTTTCGAATATTGATGCACATATTAAGGGGGAGCAAATGGTGTATGATAGCAATTGTGGAAATACCAAAGACCGACCATGTAATTACTTTATCAGAGTTATAAGGATGGTAAGGTTAGGTACTCGTTCCCACGATCCCACCAGAGCCGGAGGGATCTACCCAGGGACAATCCACTAGTTAGTGTAGAAGTCCTTAGGTATGATTACAGAAGGAGTAATGTGAGAATAAGGGAATAGTGCGGACTGAGATGGAGCTAGTACTAGAACATACCCAACAAGGTACTAGTAATGAAGTCTCGGTAAGCACTAAAGGGGTTGAAGAATGAAAAACAAATGTTAAGATAAAGGGTGAAAAGAAAGCAGCCCTCCTTAAACATTAGGCAGAAACCGGGTCACTACATATGCTGTCAGAATCACATGGTTGATTGCTGGCATTGAAGACAAGTATCATGGACCCAGTGATACGCTGCACAACCCTCCCTAGCCACTCAAGATCCCTCAAAGGATTCTTGTTTCATTTCTTACGGAGATCAATACATTTCTATCATCTCTTTCACTCCGAGTTAGACGATATTGAAAAGGTGGCAGTCCGCTCCAGCCTTCGACTACTAAAACCAAAAGTGCACTATTGAGTTTAGAGCCATGAGATCATCTATAAATCTCGTTAGGACACTAATACAAACTATGCTTGTTCATCACACACTGTGATAACAAGTAAGATCCTAAGAGTCCTACGCATTATCCTCATGGTATTGCCAGAACATCCGAGTGATACTAAAGTACTCACAATGAAGATGGAAATCCTTCTAGAGCCATCATCAAACAAGCTCTTGGTAGGTGACATGTGAGATCCATTATGGATCAAACTTGTGACAAATGGAAAGCAACGATGGTGTGATTCATTATGAATCAAACTTGTTCCAGGAAGTGAATTGACGAGTAGTTTTTTGGAAAACCTTTTGATGTGCTCAACAACTGATTTTCGAGCACATTAACTGTGTATATCTTTCAAAACAAATGTGTTTCTGATGAAATTTGACTTTATGATATAAAACCGTCGATGTGTCACAAAAACTCCTTTATGAGTGATACACGATTGAATTTCAAATCAAATTTTCATTAATCAATGGGTTTTTAATTCACTGGTTCACTCACTCCGTGTTTTGTCTACTTTGAGACGCTCTGGTTTTAGAATGGCTAGCACAACTGCGAAACCCTGTCAAGGAGATTCTTCAGAATTCTACCTGATCACAGGCAGTATTTATACTGATTAACGGGGAATCGTGATTCTTGTAACCTTATTCAACGAAAGTGAACAAAGACACTTTCGTTCGTTTATTACTAACATATACTTGCAGGAATCCTCGACGGTTGCAACTGCTAGCAAGAGACATGTCAATTCACAACCCCATGCTCACACTTTAAAGTCATGATCAAAGACATGATGATAGCTGAAAGACCTACAACACAGCTTCCACAACTCTGGTGCCTGCTATTATGATCCAGAAAAGTGTGAGCATGCGGGTTCGAATGTCACAACATCACAAGAACGCAATACTCTACAACAAGGATAATTAAGAGATTTAATGTAGATGATGATCTCAATGAAAGCTCAAAGATCACACAAGTCTAAGGAACAAAGCTCAAAGATCACTTCTTGCAATACAAAGACTAATCATGAAGAATCAAAAGACTACGAGCTAGAGTCAAAGATCAACTCATAGATTGCTAGGATTTAATTTGTATTTTTTTGGGTGACCTCCCTTAGGGGGAGATTGTTAGGATTATGAAAATCCATGTAAAAGACTCGGTCACCCTGTGTAATGTCTAGCATAGGTTAGCTCGTAGCATTAATATTAATCGTCTAATTATCGTATGACTTATGGTGTTGGGCCGGGTCTTTACCCACATGTTAGCCCACTCCATAGCCCACTTAGGGGCATAAAACACTTGTATTTATACCCCCTTTCTAGCCATGGGAAGGGTTGGTTGTTCATTCTATCATACACACACATAAGGTGTATTTTCTCTCACTAGAACTCACTTTCTCTCTCTAAGATAAATTAGCCAACCCCTAGATCATTCATTGTGTTATGATATCCAATATACTACAGGATAGCAGGAAGGCAAGGTAGCAGAGAAGGCTAGCAATAAGAGGAAGTGGGAAGGTGACCATAGTGGAAGTTCTAGCCAAAACAAAGGACATAAAGTGATAGAGCACACGTTGTCAGGCCAAGCAACAAGAAGGTTTATGCTGGGAAGCTACCCCACTGCAATAGATGTAAACTGCATCACACTGGACCATGCTCTGTTTAGTGCAGCAACTACAAGCGGATTGGTCATCTGACTAAAGATTGCAGGGCCCCCATTCTTGCAACCACATCGAGACCCCCAGTGGCAAAACAAATGACTGAAGTTACTTGTAATGAGTATGGAAGGCTAGGACATTATAAGAGTGATTGTCCAAAGTGGAAAAATCAAAACCAAGTGATCAAGCAATGGAAAGAAAAATCTTGTGGAGACTCTAATGTCACGACGTTTAACGTTAATACTTAGGGAGAGACCCTCGTCTTATCTAGCAGAACCCAATTTAGAACTATCTTAGACGCTACTTTATATTTGCGTTTGTACTTCCTTTTAAATTTCATTGTATGTGTGGATGATTTAAATTTCCCTATCAAATTAATGTATCGTGAAAATTTTCTTCAAAATATTCTCTATTCATTTATGCAAGCCACTCCCCAAATTATTATAATTCTATAAGTTTTTTTACAATCATCTTATAAACTATTATACTAACATATAAACTATTTTCCTATCGTACAAAAAAATCATTTCGTTATCACCTTATCAACCAATTTATTTTTAGCACGTAAACCATTTTTCTATCATTTTATAAATTATTTTACTACCACCTTATAATTTTTTTTACTATCAATAATAAAACAATTCACTAACACTTTGTAAACTGTTGTACTACCATAATAAACTATCTTACCATCACCTAGTAGACTACCATCTTAGGAACTATCTTCTTGATATCTTATATACTATTTTACTATCATCTTAAAAACCACGTTACTATCATCTTACAAATCATTTTGTTTGACTTCATGGAACTGTTTTACTTTCATCACATAAATTATTTTGCTATCATCCCATGAGCTACTTAGCTATTGTCTTATAAACCATTGTACGGTTATCTCGCAAACCATTTTGTTGCCATCCGATAAACTACCTTGTTTCCATTTTGTGAATTAATTTATCACACTATAAAACTATTTTGATAATGCTTTATGTATAACATTTGTTTGACGAAATTGAGCACTTCACCGTTAGTCCTCAATTATATATAGCTTGATCACCTATGTCTAATTCAGGAAGAACTATGCCATACTGGTAGTAGTCACCTTAAAACTTTTGTCAAAAGCAATTTCTACTTATATCCCCGAAAAGCAATGTTTTGTGTGCGTGTTTATAAAATGTGTATGTCATGGAAAGCTGAATTAGAAGTCATAGTAACTAAGTAGACCTTTACTCCATCTTACATCATAGAATCGACATTGTCTTACGCCAAATCCTATGTCAAAAATTCGAGACACATCGCTAGTCACCCTAGGACAATCCGTCAACGAGTTTAGCCGTCATCAAGGAATTTACTAAATCACCCATTAAACGTCGACATAATACCGTAAAACTTAGTAATTTTGACGTCATCATAGGAATAAATTCGTTATTTCCCTGGAAAGGAAAGTGTTATAGCTAACACTTTAGACTAAAAGGAATAGATAAGGCCACTAGGAGCCAAACTCTAGTCGCAACAATAAATTTGAATCTGCCATCACAAATCTTGAATGCTCAAGCCGAGGCAAGGAAAGCAGACAATATCAACACTAAAGACTTAGGGGGTATGATCAAGAAACTTGAACCCCGTGCAGACGGAACGTTATGTTTGAAAAACAGAAGTTGGGTACCATGATTTGATGACTTAAGAGCCTTGATTATGCACGAGTCGCATAAGTCAAAGTATTCAATCCATACGGGTTCTAACAAGATGTTTCATAACTTAAAGAAATTGTATTGGTGGCCCAACATGAAAGCAGATATTTTCTCTTACATCAGCAAGTGTTTGACATGCTCGAAGGTCAAAGCTGAACACCAAAAACCATCTGGTTTGTTGGTACAACCTGAGACACCTCAATGGAAATAGGAGAAAATCACTATGGATTTTATCACGAAGCTACCTAAGACATCAAGTGGTTACAATACCATTTGGGTGATTGCTGATCGCCTTACCAAGTCTGCTCAATTTTTACCAATGAAGGAAACTGATTTGATGGAGAGACTAACGAGACTATAATTGAAAGAAGTGGTCTCGAGGTATGGAGTGCCGGTCTCTATCATCTCTGATTATGATAGCAGATTTACGTCGCATTTCTGGCAGTCTCTCTAGAAGGCGTTGGGTACTCGTTTAGATATGAGTACTGCTTACCATTCGCAGACCGATGGACAAATTGAGAGAACCATTCAAACTCTTGAAGACATGTTATGCGTTTGCGTAACAGATTTTAGAAATGGTTGGGATAAGCATTTACCACTAGTTGAGTTTTCATACAAAAATAGTGATCATACTAGCATCAAGGCCACACCGTTTGAGGCACTCTATGGTCGTAAGTGTTAATCACCTGTTTGCTAGGCCGAGGTCAAAGATGTTCAGCTCACTGGCCCAGAAATCGTTCATGAAACTACCAAAAAGATCATACAAATTAAAAGTATAGTTCAAGTCGTGTGTGATCGTTAGAAGAGTTACGCTGATGTGAGGCATAAGCCTCTAGAATTTCAAGTGGGAGACAAGGTTATGCTAAAAGTTTCACCTTGGAAAGGGGTTATCCATTTTGGCAAACATGGGGAGTTGAACCCGAGGTATATTGGACCTTTCAAGGTGTTAGCGAAAGTAGGAACCGTTTCTTATAGACTCGAACTTCCTCAACAATTAAATAAGGTTCATAGCACGTTTTACGTGTCTAATTTGAAGAAGTGTTTATCCGATGAATCGCTCGTAATTCTTTTGGACGAGATCCATATTGATGACAAGTTACATTTTGTGGAAGAACTAGTGGAAATTATGGACTGCAAGGTCAAGCGGTTGAAGCAAAGCCGCATTCCTATCATCAAGGTTTGATGGAACTCTAAGAGAGGCCTAGAGTTTACGTGGGAACACGATGATCAATTTCAGAATAAGTATCCGCACCTTTTCGCCGACCCTACACCTTCGTCAAATGTCACGACTTGAGCTTTAGGGACAAAGCTCTTTTAACGGAGGAAGACTATGACAATCCATATTTTCAGGTCATTTTATGTCAATAAACTCGAAACTATTTACTTTGAACTTTTACGCGTTTACTTTTATTTGCAACCGTTAAGTTAAATCACATAAACTAAACATCAATTAACGTAAACCGACATTAAACAAATATAAGTTTACGTCAAATAAGTGTTTAATTATTACGAAGATAATTTATAACTTTTCATATTTTATTTTTATACTTTACGTAAAACGCTTACGTTTTGCATTTCTAGCATTTATGCATACATGTAAACTACATTACCTTCGTATACTTAAACAAATACCCACAACATTACACAATACACAAAATTTAAACATTTCTCTCCCCTGTTTATTTATTTAGCCATTCCACTCCTTACTTAAAACATACCATCTTATTTTATAGTTTTGCTTATCCATTGGAGTATCAAATAAGCCATTACCTAGTGAACTTAAGCCACCTAAATGTCTCACTTTCCATTTTGCTTACTTAAACACGCCAACGCCCACACTTTTAGAGTAGTCATTCTATTTGTGTTCCCTTTAGTTAAACAAATGAGGGATTGTACTTCCCATGCTTGACTAATAAAAGGATACAAGACATATACTCACAACTCACAAATCTAAAAACAAATAATACTCTCTTTTTCTCTCATTGTAACCGACCAACACAAGAAACATACAAGCATTGGTGTTTTTGATTTTTAACAAGTATTTTTCAAGGTGTTCTAAGGGTTTTAGTAGATATCAAACAAATTAAGGTTTGATTTAAGCACTAGTTTAGTTGTTCTTGCCATTTCATCTTCATCAAGGTTCATCACATTTTCTTCTTACTTTCATAATATTTATTTTCATATAATCATCATGTATATAAAGTTATATCACCAACTAGTTAGATTTTTGAAAGATTCACAATGAAAACATGATCAAAACTTATATATATAATTACTTGCAAAGAGATGTAAAATAAATTAAACATGTTGGAACACTAAAAAATATTTATTTTGATATGTCACAAGTACTTGCTAAATTATTAATCATGTTGTTAGGTTAGTTGTTCATAAACTAGCTTATTTAGTTTATAATTTATTTTATGTTCTTGGAGTTTTATTCACTATGATGTGATGAGTTAGATGGGAATAGGTTAGTTTGGATGTTGTTGATGGTGAAAGAGGTTGAGGTGAAAAGATTAAAGGTTATTGTTATGTAAAAATGAGGTTAAATTTATAAGTTTTGAAAGTATATATACACCCTAAAACAGTCGAATGTAAACAGTAGGTATAGGAAAATTTTGACGAGTTAAAACCTTAAAAATATGTTAGTACACTTAATTACAAAGCCGTGGATATAAAGAACTCGAAAAACGAACATATAATGAAGGAGATATGGTCAAAAAAAGATTAGTAACAATACCGGCAAAAATAGTTTTTCTATATAATATAGCAGATTCAGTTTTTGTAATTTTGACCCCTTTTGGGTCCGTTTCAGCTAAAGTGTAAAACTAGAAAGTTGCTCGGAATATTTTTCAGTAAAATAATTGCGAGCTTTGAAGCCCGAAAGTGTAAAACGGAGGAGTTATTCCTTATCAAACTTGGACTATTTTTCTAAATTTACCATAAGTTTCCTACGCACATTTTATTTAGTGTCAAAGCTGTTAGAATCGTAAAATAGTGTTTTCGGAAGTTTTCGAGTCCGTTTGGACTATAAAAAATTTAGAAAATAATATAGTATCACTTGTATTATATTTATACACGTTAAAAACTTTATAAATATTATTTTATAAACTAGTTACACTATAAATATGTTGACGTTGTAAAAATAATAAAAATAGTAAATCAAGCGTGTTAGACAATAATTAATTTCTGGCTATTAGAATATATAACGAACGTATGTACACAGAAATTAACTGTTAAACTTAACGTAAACATTATTTTGTCTAATAAACTAAAATACAAACTATTAGGTGGTGATATAACAATATAAAATATAGTGCATTGTTTTATATTCACTTGAAATATTCTAAATCGACCTATAATTAAATAGGTTGCATACCGGTATTTTGCGACGACATTCCTTGTTAATTTCCTAAAATCAATACCATCAGTTAAGGTGAGTTTATAGCCCTGCTTTACTTGTTTAACAATATTTACAAATCTCAGGGTGAGATACATACCTTGTTTTACATTTGGACGCAAGTACTCTTTTAAACAAATTACGAGTTTGCTTAAGTAGCGAGAACCCATTATGCCCAATATCATGAACTGTTAATTATTTTGTATAAGCGCGTGTGTTATTAATAGATCTATTTGGGATTGACATCCCCATCCAGGATTGGTGCCAAACATGGCCAACGGACGTATACTGTATCGGATTTTAGATGTTGTGGATTGAACATCTACATTGGCACATTATTTGCATGAATTTGCAAACATACATATTGTTGTAGCTTCAGTGTCATTAGCGTAGTGCAATCGTAATTACATTTTGTGATTTTGTATGTGTTACATAATTTCACGCATTGAACTTTTGCAGTCCCACAATTATACATACATAAACCTATGAACCCACCAACTTTATGTTGACATTTTTAAGCATTTATTTCTCAGGTGAATAAGCTGCATGAGGTTTTTGATGTGCATTGGAGTTCAAATTTTTCAAGAATACATTCATGGATTTCTTTATGCATACAAACTATCATTCCTTGTTGTACTAATTTAAGTCTTTCATTTTGATGCAAATTATTGGGATAAATGTTATAACTTGTTTATTTCAATCAAATCAACGAGGTTACCTTTCAAACGACTCATTTAGAGGTCGTTCTCTTATATTTTGTGCTATTGTATTATAAAGTAACTCCCCCGGTTACCATTCTGTTGTGACATATTTTGGGGGTGTTACAATTGTAGCGGTTGTTTGGGTCATTTTAGGGTGTCAAAACCCTCTTGTATCAGCCTTAAACACATGTTTTAATCAAGTGAAGTCTTCTATCTTTTATCATTCAATGTGTATATGTGTTGTTTGTTTCATTCTTGTTCTTCGCTTCCTTATAATATGCTAGGCTAGATCCATTAGTATTTACTTATGATTGCATCAAACTTAGTTTGTAGATCATTTTAATATTACTTCTTATGATGGATGTGCGCGTTAGACTCTAGAAAACTGGCTATAAGATATTACATTAGCATAGACGTCTAGGAAAACGCGAGTGTGTAGAAAGGATACCATCAGTAACAGTCTTCATACTACCTTACCCCTAATATAGTTGATCCCTCTTAAGTGTTTTAATGCATGTAATGTACTCTTAGGGGCCTTGTAATAGTCTTCATACTACCTTACCTATGTGTTGCTTTATCAGAATATTACATAGACGACATTTTCATGTAATTCGTTCATGACTAAGGAAATACTTACACAGATCATCACAAGTGTGACAAAACAATAGAATTAGGAGAAGCAAACTAAAGAATAGTGCATGATTAAGTAAATACGTTCGTTTACCATATAAGTTCTAACCAAAGTAGTTTAGATTTATTATTATCTTAATTAACTAAAACCAAAACCAGCTTCTAAAACCTGAATTTTACGTGCTTTCTAAAAATATAAAAAATACCAAAAATAATCTTCTATCAACCCCTTAGACCTCTGTTATATTCTGTTCGAGCCTTCCCAACCTATTCTCCTAGAGAACGATAACAACCCCTGAGTCTTGCCTATACTACACGTCTACACTACAACGGTTAGTTACACTGCCTAGGGAGTTGTAAAACTTCTTGTGAAGTCTACAATAACCCCACATTAAGTTTTTGGCGCCACTGTATGGGGAATAGTTAGGTTTCAAGCTTTATTAAGCTTTGGTCTAATCGTTTGATTCCTATCAAGTGAGATTTTAATTTATGTCAATTAGCTTTCTTTTAGTCTATCTTTTTCTTCGTTCTCTCTATTTTTGTAAATCTTTTCATTGACCTCCATGGGAGATGAATATCCTATCCGTACTCTTGGAGACTACCCCAGACCTAGCCACGAGGGCTATCGAAACACCATTTAGCTCCTCGATGGGAACAATGTGGTACCTTTACGATCTGACACCATCCGGTTGGTGCAAAACGGATGCTCATTCCACGGACTTCGGTACGAGGATCCAAACCAACATCTTAAGGATTTTCTAAAACTAGTGGACTCACTTGACCTTGATGTTGCAAATAGGGAAAGGACCGCCTGTGTTTATTTCAATTTTTCCTTCGCGATTAAGCTAGCAATTGGCTTGAACGTCTTCCAGCATGATCCATCTCTCTTTCTGAATCATGGACTCGTTTTAAGGACTTACTCCAAAAAGTTCCTAATCATGGCATCGAACTTTGGCTCCAAATCCAAATTTTTTATGATCATGTCTCTTTTCATCTTAAACGCGAGATTGATCGCGCATTCGATGGCAAACTCCGCGATAAGAACGCCGATGAATCTTAGGAAATCATTAAGAGTCTCGCTCTTTACGACCATGAGAGCTGTAATGATTCAAGAGATTTCGTTAAACCAGTCAAGGCAATCTCTACATCTCAAAATATATCAAAAACACCTGACCGATGACTTCTTGAGCTTGAAGATCAAATTAACTTCTTATTAAAAAGACCATAAACAACACCTAAAACAGGCTCAACACACATTCCTCAAGCATATGCTGATGCAGTTTCCTCATATCCACACCTATAAAACCCTGATGGGCCACCAAGGAAAAATTATTTCGCTTTTTAAAAAAGTGTTCGCCCATATCCCCAACCCCAAGCACTGGAAACATGGCGGCATATACGAAAAGAATGGAGAGGTACAAAAATGATATCTTCAAATAACGAGAAGAACTCAACAATAGGATGGCGAAGATGTTCGGACTTCTTAAAGAACTCACAGCAAGTAGAACTCTAGAAAAAGTGCTAGTTAGAGAAGAGGCTAGACACCCCATCACTAAGCATGTTAATTCCATTTCCCTCATTAGGATGGAGGAAGAAAAGAGTGTCGGAAACAACGAGGTGGTCGTTAAAAACGTTGTTGAGCCTAACAAATCAGATATAGTAGAACCTCTAGAGAAAGTTGATAGGAAGGATGAGGTTGAAGATAGGACCAATGATGAGCCAGTTAGGAGTACCGATAGAGACCACATGGGAGGAAAAGTAAGAGAACTAGTAGAGACGCCTAGGTCACAACCCGTAAAGTTTTACCTTAAGCATAAAATCAATAAGGAGTTAATCGAGGGTCTTGTAAGAAATAAAAGATTTAATGACTCATTCCTTGTAATGCAATCAGGCAAAATGAAGTGTGAAGCCTACCATTAGCTTCCTATAGAACCTATGTGCAAGGCAATGCTTAAGAAAATGATTACCAAAAAGGAGGATATAGGGAGTAACTTTGTAATACCATGCAATGTAGGAGGATTAAAATACATGGATGCCTTAGTCGATCAAGGATCCAATGTGAACGTCATGCCCATCTCCACCTATAATAGGCTAACCGATAAAAAGCTTGTAGAGACCGACATTAGACTCTCCCTAGCTAGTCAATCCTATATTTACCCCTTAGGAATAGTCGAGGATGTTTTGGTTGAGATAGCCGGTTTTATATATTCCATGGATTTCATAATCTTAGATATTAAGGAAGATAGGAAGAGGTCATTTATCCTAGGAATGCCATTCTTGACAACGACCAAGGCTGAAATTAGGTTTGATAAGGGGACAATAACCTTAAAATCTGGTAAAAGCAAAACTAATTTCTTTAAAACCCCGAGTACTTTTGTAAATTCGAAGAAAGAGAAAAATATGAAATTGACCCCATAACCCCCATAAGCATCGCAAGTAAGAAAATTTTAGAATAGGAAGAAATAATCAAGTTTCATCAAGAGAAAGAGTTGGAGTTTAATCAATGGAGGGATAAAATGTTTAACGATAAGAATTCCGCAACCACAAGGGAAGATATCATTTTTGAACACGAAGGAGGAGTCACGTAAGGACGTGTGACTCCGAGTTTAGCTACAAGACTCGTTAAATAAACATAAGCGCTTGTTGGGAGGCAACCCAATTCTTTTAATTTAATGCATCTTAGGAGTGTCTTGTGTGTTTAATTCTTTATCATTTGTTTTTATATGTTTGAATTATGTGATCATGCTTTGTTTTGTCTTTAACTTCATCTTAATTATAATCAAAGATATTTTGCATCGAATAAGTGTAGGAAAATATTTGGTTTATAAGAACCATTTCAAACACATTAAATAACTTATTTAGATTAATTCGTCTCTTGTGTCAGTTTCGAGTCATATGATTGTGATAATTAATCTCAGGTTTTATGCAGTATTTTCTATAGGAAATAACTAATAGATTTGCGTGTAGAATTTTTTTCCAGAAAATGAAGAAGAATTTATTTACAGTGTGTGGAGACGGCGTCAGGATTAATCCTGACAACGTCACGTCTCTAGCACTTGTAAATTTCGTATTTTCTTTAATTTTTTGAAAATTAAATTTGTATAATTTACAAAATTTGTAATTTTCTTAAAAACCTATAGAAAACCACGATTGCATTAACACAATCATTATATCTTTATTGCTTTTATTGAGTCTAAACCCTAAAAGTTTCATTGTATATATCATTATCCCGCCGATTTAAAACCAGGTGTAGTTGTTTCTTTCTTTGATTTACATGTTATATTTGATGAGAAGAAGGTTTAGAGTTCTTAGGAGTTTCATATGGACGACTCTCGGATAACGATTTAGCCAGTTATCATATCTTTCTACTCCATTATTGAGCAAACCAGGAGAGTACTAGTTTCTTTCCCCCTTTTCTTTTCCCTTTATTCGTTTACGGGTACTTTTAAGAACACTAGGGACAATGTTCAAAATAAGTGTAGGGGGAAGTAAGTCTTAGAAACTATTCATTCAATTTCCATTTGCTTTGTCCTTAAAATGATGTGTAATATATTGAAACATGCGTAAACAGTAATTTTGACACAAATTTAATTTTTTTTATGACATATACCGATGAAAACTGAGTATTATTAACGTCTCATGGATATGAATTATATGACTAGCACAAAACCCTCTGAAAATTCCACCCCTAAAATGTGAGGTTCGCCTTTAGATCTTTAGGAATTCAAGTATCCATTTTTGATACCTAAGATAATTTTACCCTTAGCATTCTTGAGTTAAGGAAAGAGCAATCATATATGTCGAGTCTATGGATGTGTTCGTACATATGTGGTTTTTTCGCCTTTTCTGGAGCATTGGTATCAGTTAAAATTATATGAGAGTGTACCGGTAGTGTATTAAATTCTAGAACTGTTTTTGTGATGCATCCTGAGACCGCATAGTAAGAATTAGGATTTGCTAAATGATAAGAGGCACTAGGATAAACCCATGTTTTAAACCTGTATTTGTTATTATGGTCACCCCGATCATATAACTATCACACACCCTTGTCATGCACTCATTTTTAGTGTAGGATTCCCCTAGTACACCCCTCCGAGACTATCCTTTTCACGGTTCTCGTAATTTTCTGGTGGATTTCAGATTATTAATGAAGAGCATTGTTTACATCCATACCCATTTGTTACACCCAAATCGCCTTAGCCTTCTTTGTATGTACTCGCTTTTAGTACATTATTGTAAACCTAGTTAATTATTGCAGGAGTACATAGTTGCTAAGTCGAGTCATTTATCAGTGCATACAGTTTTGGGATGATTGGGAATCATGGTAGTTTTTATCTTATGAAGAATTGGGGAAGAAGTCACCTATTACCCTCACTAGAGCTCAATATGCTTCATGTTTTGTTGATCCTTTCGATTTGGGTATGTAGTTAGTTGATTGTAATAAGTTAGCAAAAACTCAAGTGTAGGTGTATGTTTATAAACCCTAAGTTATCTATTATGTTCATTTGAAAAAAAAAGAAAAAAGAAAAGAAAAAGAAAGAGTTTGATGTAGAGTTTGTATATCTTAGTTCATATATCTTAGTCCTAGTGTGGTCGAGTCTTGGCATAGCAACGCCTCAGCATGTATTCTTGTAGTTAATTAACTTGCTATCGCCCATGTATATATCATCCGTTGCTGTTGTTGTTTAACCTACACCCAAACATCACAACCCTTTAAAAGACCTCTTTGATAGTAATTTCTAGTACATGTGCCTAGCGGTGGAGGTTTGATCATTTACCAAGCCTATGGTAATTTATATGCTACGATAAGTAATGAGTGTTATTTTCCGTTTCCTATATCGTTATAATTTATTATACACCTGAGAGGAAGAGAGAATCCAAACACTTATGTGAGGTGCTAGTATATAACTTCTGTGTTTTTAATTACAAGGTCTAGAAGGTTTTGTCGTAAAATATCTTTGAATAGTAGGTCAAATGCCCCCAATATTGCTATTGTCTAGGTAGAAAAGCCCATTTGCTTGAGGACAAGCAAATCCCAAGTGTAGGGGTATTTGATGAGGTGTCATTTTATACACTTTTTGGGGTCATTTAACCTCCTATATCGTGCAAATATTCAAAAAGTATGTATTTAATCGTTCCTTTTTGTGTTTTTAGCACTTGGATGACTTTTGGAGGAATACACGTGACTTGGGCTAAATTGGAGAAGAAACGGACAAGATTACAACTCTACACCAAATCTCTTGAAGAAAATGCGTACAGTGGTTGGAGACGGCGTCACTATCATATGTAACGGCGTCAGAGCGAACAAAGTACTTACGACGGCGTAAGGATCTAACCAACTTAAAGAAGCCTTAGAAGATTCGGCGGGGAGACGGCATCAGGATTATAACACGATGTCGTCGCGCCCATTTTCCTATATATACAAACTCGTTTTTAGGGTTTTAAGTATGTAACTTTTGGGAATCAAACCCTATTATTAAAAGTCGATTGTAGCAGCTGTTTGGGTCATTTTTAAGGTGTCAAAATCCTCTTGTATCAGCCTTAAACACATGTTTTAATCAAGTGAAGTCTTCTATCTTTGATCATTCAATATGTCTATGTGTTGTTTAATTGATTCTTGTTCTTTGCTTTCTTATAATATGCTAGGCTAGATCCATTAGTATTTGCTTATGATTGCATGAAACTTAGTTTGTAGATCCTTTTAATATTGCTTCTTATGATGGATGTGTGCGTTAGGCTCTAGAAAACTAGCTATAAAATATTACATTAGCATAGACATCTAGGGAAACGCGAGTATGTAGAAAGGATATCATCGGTAACAGTCTTCATACTACCTTATCCCTAATATGATTTATCCCTCTTAAGTGTTTTAATGCATGTAATGTACTCTTAGGGGCCTTGTAATAGTCTTCATACTACCTTACTTGTGCGATTCCTTAATGGAATATTACATATACGATGTTTTCATGTAATTCGTTCATGACTAAGGAAATACTTACTCATATCTTCACAAGTGTGACAAAGCAATTGAATTAGGCGAAGAAAACTAAGGAATAGTGCATGATTAAGTAAATACATTCATTTACCATATAAGTTCTCACCAAAGTAGTTTAGATTTACTATTAGTTTAATTAACTTAAACCAAAACCAACCTTTAAAACCTGAATTTTACTTGCTTTCTAAAAATATATAAAACCAAAAATAATCTTCTCTCAACCCCTTAGACCTCTGTTATATTCTGTTCGATCCTTCCCAACCTATTTCCCTAGAGAACGATAACAACCCCTGAGTCTTGCCTACACTACACTACAACAGTTAGGTACACTGCCTAGGGAGTTGTAAAAATTATTGTAAAGTCTACAATAACCCCACATCAAATGCATAAATACTTTCTAAGGCTTCTAATACACTCCCTGCCATGGTTGTTAAGATCTCGATCCTAATCTTAAGATCTTACGATTTTACGATACTGCAATGCAAAAACGATCCGGATCTTACATAGGATCTTTGCAAGTTTAAGATCTTATAGGATCTCGATTTTAGCCATATGATCTTAAGATCTAATCCGATCCAATCCGATCTTAGTTTTTTTGAACCACAAACTAAAAAACTATAAATTTATAGATTGTGTTTTGTACAATTTAAAAAACAACATATTAATCTTCTTAAGCATTTCATAATCATAATTTATGACAAAAAATTTATGAAATATTCATATAATCTTTTGTCTATGATATATAATAATTCGTAGATTTGTATAATATTACAAAGACTATTAAAAATGATATTGTAGTAGGATCTTAAGATCCTGATCCGATCTACGATCTCAATCTTGCAAAGAAGAAAACGATCCTAAGTAGGATCCCGATCTTGAAAACCTTGCTCCCTACACTTAAGATGAACTTATGTGCCCACAATAATTGCTAATATGCACCCAAAAACTGAGGTAAAATAAAAGTTTTATAAGGCGAAAGAACAGATACTCCATCCGCGGTTTGCTCAGTATGAATGAAAAATAGCGATAAAAGGTTAAATCAAAATCTAATAATCGTTATTGTACATAGGCTGATGTCGTCAGGCCTTAGAAGCTGACGTTGCTAGTTGTGTTTGACAGATTTTCTTCATATTGTTTTCTTGGAAAATCTCTGGTACATCATTCTCCTTCAATGTCCAAGTTTCGTGTTAGAAACTTATAAAACACTCCACAAGCACTGACATACAATGATAAAGGAAAACAAACAGAATCAACCATGAATCATCAAAAAATTAAATAATGGTTCTTAATAACCAAAAATGCATTTCTCAACACTTATTTGATGCAAAGTGCCTTTAATTACTAATGAGATGAGGTCACAAGCAAAACAAAGCATAATTACATAATAACAACCGTGCACCAACTCATAATCAAAATCAAACATGCAAACATACTAGAAAATTACAAATGATGCATAAAGGTAAAGGTAAGTATGAGGTAGCCTCCCACAAAACCATTTACTTTATTAACAAGTCTTATAGCCAGACTTAAATTCAAACCTACTAAGCATCATAAATATGTTCCAAGTCAAGAATATCCCCTCGATCACATGCTTTGGACAACTATCTAATTGTAGGTGTCGTTCGAAAGGACCTTTCAAACTTTTGTCCATCAGGATGGATTACTTCTATTTTAATGTGTCATGCTCTATCACCTTTTTATGGCTATTCAGTATTTCAATGAAGATAATTTTTCTTTGAATTCCATTTGTTTCCTCTAAGGTTAATTGGCATGGATCCTCTGAATTCAATCATATTCCTAAACACAACCGCATCCTTAAATGGATTCAGTTCTGACTCTCTAGCTAATTCCCATTCTCCTAGAGGAGTTTTTTTTCAAATAATCTTTATCTAACTAAAAAAGGCGTTGGGGACCTATGAAACCATTACAAAGTCAGCGGCCATATCGGGATGGTGCTCTAGCCTTAGTTAACCAATGAGACTCAATGACCTTTCACATTGTAGATCGACATAGTAATACATTTTCCTACCGCTATCACAGGTTTCTTACAATCTATTATCGCACTTGTGGTAGCTAAAAATCTTCTTCCTACAAGTAATGGGCACTTAGGATCTTTGGCCATGTTTAGGATGTGAAAATCTGCTAAAATAATCAATCTCCTTATATGAACCAATACGTCCTTAAGTATACCCTTAGGATAAGCTGTACTACCATCCCTTATCCTATAAGCATATATGTCTCTTCCAACTTTCCTAGCTTGAGCTTCCTATAGAGAGACAAAGGTATTAAGTTTATGCAAGAACCTAAATCGGCTAAGGTATCAAAGGGTTTGGAGTTCTCTAGCCTACAAGGTAAGATAAATAATTCGGGGTTATCCAACTTCTCGGGTAACTTATTTTAACAAACACGGAACTACTATTGCCTAACTAAAAACCCTTGACCTATTTATCCAAAAAAGCATTATACATGGGAGCATGAGATAAAACTTTAAGAATTGATAAATTAAGATGCAAATCTTTGAATTCGTCATTAAGATTGTTTTCGGGTTCTTTTATTTGACGTGTTTCATTAGTTTAATTGACCGACATGTTACTTTGTGAGCTTGATGTGTGTATTTTGCCGTTTGGGGTGCTTTTATTTGGTATGAAACACGTGTTCAATAGGTTGACCGAATGAAAAGATTTAGAAGGCCTTTGTGTTGTACCTTCCTTTTTAGAACAAGAACAAGGAGATGAAACCGATGAAATTGATATGACATTGAGTTTCGGTTTCTTAACAGTGCCATTAGGAAGTGCACCCGTCATTCAATAACTTATGACCGTCATGACATCATAGATTTTATTTGTCATCTCGCTTTGTTATGGTTTGAAATTGGCTTCAAACTTTGACAAACGAGCTTCTTGAGATAACATTAAATTCGACACTAATCCTTTAAGATTTAAGTGTTATTAAAAGCTTGAGGAGGATATATTATTGAAAGTACACCGAAGCAAAATACATATTTTACATTAGAAGTTCAATCAGAAACTAAGAAATAGTTTCTAGACCCCATATGATTTTCCAGAAGTCACCATCTTCCGATAATTACATAGAATACTAATAAACAAAGAACTTGAAAATTCTCCATACTTACTAAGCTCCTGCCTCTTGCTATAATATACTTTACAGAAAGAGTGAGATAATGACTTGCTCATGCACGTAACTATAATTTGTTTTTAAACGTGTATATCTATACTACTATATAAAGCATTTATAATTATAATGTGGGACCTATTAAAAATTAAGATAAGAAGGTGCAATCTTGACCATCCATCTCATTTTTGAGAATCACGTCAAAAAGTGACATGTGTCACCTTTTGATTAAAAAATCATCTTTATTTTCAAATTGAAATATTTTTTTATCAATTTAATTTTATTATGATCTAATTTCATTATATTTTTAAAAATTTTGTGCTCTTTAATTCAACATACATTTTGTTATATTTTATAATTTTTTTGTTTTTTTACATTTTTAGTGGTTTATTTTATGTTGATTTATATTTTTTACAACTTTAACCTTAATTAAATATAAACTTGACACGTTAAAACTATATACTTTCGGAGAGTGTGTTGTCTCTTTACATGCGAGAAAGATGATGTTAATATGGTGTTGCGAGAAAGCTACGGGAAACCCAAACGAACACATACATTTAAAGTGTTGTGAAACGAAATTACTAAGCGGGTAGGAAATTGCATAAAGAGTTGAGTTAGTAAATTTTCTATTACCGCCGCTATGCGCGGGTAACCAACTAGTGGACTAAAATGTGATTAACGATGGTAAGTTTTGCTTATTGATAGTGCCACTAAAAATTAAGATAAAGATGTGCAATCTTGATCATCCATCTCATTTTTGAGAATCACATCAAAAAGTGACATGTTCACCTTTAGGACAAAAAATCACCTTTATTTTCAAATTGAAATTTTTTTTTATCAATTTAATTTTATTATGATCTAATTTCACCATATTTTTTAAAATTTTGTGCTCTTTAATTCAACATACATTTTGTTACAGTATATTTTATAATTTTTTTGTCTTTTTACATTTTTAATGGGTTTATTTTATGTCGATTTATATTTTTTACAACTTTAACCTTAATTAAATATAAACTTGACACATTAAAACTATATACTTTCGGAGAGTGTGTTGTCTCTTTACATGCGAGAAAGATGATGTTAATATGGTGTTGCGGGAAAGCTACGGGAAACCCAAACGAACACATACAACGAACACATACATTTAAAGTGTTGTGAAACGAAATTACTAAGCGGGTAGGAAATTGCATAAAGAGTTGAGTTAGTAAATTTTCTATTACCGCCGCTATGCGCGGGTAACCAACTAGTTTTGAGTAATCAATGATGGTATTTACAGGAGTCGATCGACATCTTCACATAAGAGTGTTTTTTTCCTAATACATTTGATGGAAAGTAAACTTTTGACAACAAGAAGTTGGTTCAGAATGCATAGATTTTGTTTTTGAAAACATCAATAACATCCGATCCCGTGCACTCTCATTTTCTCGACATAAAGGAGTTGTTTCATTATGGTTCATAAATCGGAACCGGTTCATAAGTTCTTGGACACCCATCTTATATTGGGACACTTGGTTCTTTAGATCCTCCAAGTGCTTTTGTTTTTTCATTCGTGACCGCTTAGCAGACTCTCGATTTGATATCATGTGTTTCCTCTTACGTTCGTGATCAATAGGAATAATGTCCCATTGATTTGTTTCACCATCGTCCGAGCTAGAATTAGAACTATTTGCTAGGCTCCAGTCGTTGGAAAGTGGATAATCAATAATCATGTCGTCCAGGAAGCTCGAGAACGTGATATGATCGTCATTCGAAGGGAAGATCAAAGACAACATGGCTAGAAAAAGTATGTATAAGGAAGAAGGTAGAAGGAAAGGGAAAGAACATTGGATAGGGCGAGGGTACTTAAAAGGAAAATTATGAAGTTTGTGTGGGGTCTGCCGACGTATTTTAGTCATTAAATTTTGTAGTGCTAGGGCAAAGGTTAATTTTGAGGATATGGACGTTTAAAATAAGACAAAACTCGTTGTTGCAATACTAAACAGGCCAACAACACTAAATCACTCTTATCGACATCAACATATATAAGTTTTAGAAGTCTTGCATGCATAGATAACAGGTAATAATGTGTTAGTAATTTTGTTTTAAATTTAAAGAGTTAAGTACATAGATCGTCATTTTGGTTGTCTCGAAATTGCAGGTTTCGTCCTAAAAGTCCCGAAATTACAATGAGCGTCTCTGTAGTTGTTCATTTTGAGTTGACCGGTCCTTTGACCGTAACTCCATCCATTTTTTCGTTAAGTTTCTGAGTTGTCAAGGGAATTATCGTCCTTTCACGTCCAAATTGCTTTCACGTTCAGAGGATTAAGAAAACGGGTCGTCCCATATCAATTCTCACAGATCCAAACATAAACACATTCATTAAACTCCAAATCCATCCACCAGATCCGTTCATAAAACACCAAATCCACAAAAAAAAATGTCAACATCAAGATCCCTGTTCTATAACCTTTGTTACTCTCAAAACTACAGCGGGTTTGCTTGTTCTTTAAGATTCATTATCAAAGATGTTAAGAGATACAACTGATAATTTTTTATGAGGTTTTTATGTGAAGACAGTGTGGTAATATTCGTGGGTTGTTGCCGGCTATTATTGTCGAGTGATATGAATGATGTAAAGGGTTTAGGCATAGCCTGATATGGGTCGATGATGATTGAATCATGAAATATGAATGGATTTGGTGATGGGTATGGGCTGACCCTTAGTGGTTTGATTGTCGACGCTAATAAAGAGTTATTTGGTTTCCTGCATAACGTGGAAAATGGTTTTATAGTTGAAACTCGCTCAGCTGGTGTCGACACTGACTAACAAGTCAGTGGGTAGTGGTGATGATTATCAAAGGGGTTTCAATGATATAATAATTTAGTGTGTCAAGGACCCTAAATGAAAACGGTCTCTTCCATAGTTATTGTCAGGGGTTGTTTTGTTGATTATTTCGGGCTTAGCCTGACATGGGTTGACTGAATGGAAGCTGCTAATGAATGGGAGCTGATGCATCTTTCAGCGGATGCCATTATCAGTGGGTTTATCTGACTAGAAAAGTCAACGTTCAGCTCTGGTAAAAATATCACAACTAATGTGTTCAGTGGAATCCATTTTTCAACAAGTGATTTTCAGAGGATTTTTTAAAACTGATGACTGAGGAGTGTTAAACGTGAACCCTCTTAAACACCCGCTGATTCAGTCGCTGAACCCGCTAAACTTGTTAAACTCAAATGAACCCTCTGATGAGTGTTTAGGGGTGTGCTGATAAATACGGTCAACTGGGTTTGTTGAGAGGATTAAGAAACCTGATGGTTCAGAGGAATAAGAAAAAGGTAAATAACTTTATTTAAGGCTATTTAAAAAAGCCTCATATTAATAGGACTCTACATGTTCTTTATTACGCAAAGACTCTTGATGATTGATGGTTGTTTCAGTGTTAAAACTCGCGGCTGCGGTGGAGATAATGGTTGTGGTGGTTGTGGTGATGTGGAGTGGTGTTTGAGATAAGTGAGGAAGAGATAAAAATGGAGGTAAGAACCTCAAAACCTATTGGTTATGATGATAATGATGATGATGATCATGGTGATGGTGTTGTTGATCTTGAAAATGAGTGAAACTCATATGATCGTGGATAAGGTTTGGAAATGAAGAAACTTGTAGATCAAAGTTGGCTGACCCTCTTTCAGATCCTTCCATATTTCTTGATTTCTAAAATGATTTAATTACATAGATCGTTCTTAATTTCTAAAATGAGTTAATTACTTAGAAATAAATATAAAAAAATAAATAAGAAATAAATAGAGTAAAAAAATTAAAAAAACAAAAAAATGTTACATAAATGGTCCTTGGTTTATTTGGACGTGAAAGGATGATAATTCCCTTGACGACTCAGAAACTTAACGAAAAAATGGATGGAGTTACGGTCAAAGGACCGGTCAACTCAAAATGGACAACTACAGGGACGATCAGTGTAATTTCGGGACTTTTAGGAAGAAACCTGCAATTTCGGGACAACCACAAGGACGATCTATGTACTTAACTCAAATTTAAATGTTATAAAAATTTATAAATCAATAGTCGTGTAATGTCTAAGATTTGATATAAATTTATAATAGATGTTTTACACTTATATAGTTATAATACATGTGCATGTTCGGGTTTTACATAATTTTTTCATTATGTATAAATTAATTAATATTTTATATAGATTTTTATTGCATGTAGTATTTGACTTTGTTTAACTAACATGTTGTTTATGTAGATCTTTTTAAATTTGACTATAGATATCATGTTTTATATAAGCGTGCTTAGTCGCACAGAATGACACTTGAAACAGTATGCATCGTTGCTATATGTATAATCTCTTCTATTTATTTTCATCTCAAGGTAACACGTGAGGTCGTGCCTTCATTTTGATATATATTTATATTCATTTTAATAATAATTTAAGCCATATTTAATCTTTAAACCCGAATACTTGCTGGTTAAACTTATAAAAAGGAAAAACATGAGTTTTTATTGAATGCAGATTGTTAAAAACTAATATTTTTTTTCTGGATATCCTCACTTAATCTCATAAAGAGGAATAACATGAGTTGTTCGTGAAAAGATTTTTGTGCAAAGAACAACGTTTTTCACAGGCGCTCATAGAAATGCTGATGCGCCACGCTTATGCACGCTAAACGGAGCATGTAAGTTGATAATAAGAAAAGAATGATGAAATGAAATGGAAATGAAAGAGGAAATGAGTATATGACAATATTCTCATAGATGGGTAAAACATCAATTATTACACACGGTGTACATATTTATCTAGGAAAAATGTATTTAAGTAAAAGAGGCAAACCACAAACCTTAAAGGTTGTGGGAATTTGGCCAACCCCCTAAAGGGAGAGTTTAACTTATAGTCAAACTTGTATACTTATGGATGGTAATTTAGGGACTTATAGTGCAATAATCCTCTAAACCCAAACTCTGTCTCGTTTCCCCCTCTTGTTCGATCGGATACTTTATGGATGTAATATAAGGGACTATACTGCAATACTCCTCTAAACCCAACTCTGTCTCGTATTTCTCCCCTCTTGTCGATCGGCCAAACCAAAAGGTCAAAACCTTTAGGGTTCAACCCTAATCAACGTTAAGTCAACTTTTACCCGTGTTTCATACTCTCCAACTTGTATAGGTTCATAGTCTAGTTCTACTTATACAGTATCAGTGGATACCTAACACATCTCACATTCTCCCCAAGAAACCCTAATTGTTCGAATGAAACATCAAGATCAAGAAAAAGCTGATTTCGTGCAAGTGAAGAAGTCCTAGGAGCTTACGTTAGTGCATGATCAAGTAAGTATTCCCTAAACACCCTTTATACATGTTAGATCATGTTATATCACTGATTAGGAGATCTGTCAATCAAGGGATTGGTCTATGTGGAAAACTAGAAGGGGGAGGGTACGAATAGTTTATCGCTTTTTAATTTAATGTATTATTTGTTTATAAAAACTTAGATTCGACTTTATGTGATCTCAATATGTGCACAATATGAACAATACAACTAAGTAAATAAATGATAGCAAGATATAGAATAAGTATGTAAGACAAGAGATAAGAGTTAGAAAGATCAAACCACAA
The DNA here is from genome assembly GCA_026074375.1 of Tanacetum coccineum. Taxonomy (NCBI): domain Eukaryota; kingdom Viridiplantae; phylum Streptophyta; class Magnoliopsida; order Asterales; family Asteraceae; genus Tanacetum; species Tanacetum coccineum. The sequence goes on along the minus strand of BQNB010006160.1, from coordinate 6,693 downwards.
CACAAAAATTTATAGTGGTTCGGTAACGAAGAACCTCTTCGCCCTACTCCACTTCCCGAGCACCAAAATTGAGAGTTCTCTTCACTATGTCAACAAACTCCCTTTAGGCGGAGAAAACCATACACAACTTATCTTACACCGATTTCCGACACTAAGCCACATGTCGAGTTCTAATCTTAGCTAGAACCAATCTATCACACCCTTCATATTTTGAGGACTAAAATACTAACCGCACTATCAACTCTTCACTTCACCTAAATTCTAACATGATCACCCCGATCTAACTATACTTTTAATGATCATCACGATCTAACTATTACACACAACTACACAATGTACACAAATGATTTACAAAATATAATACAATGGTAACTACGTTACGAAAACAAACTAAGCTATAATACTTCGTAACATGATGGTAGAAATTATTCTTCTCTTGCACTCGAGGATCTAAGCTTGAATCACTTGGAAACAAATGCGTAAGATTAAATGATCAAAGGATTGTAGGTGATGTATAGACTGATTTAAGATAGAAGAGAATGAGTGCAAAAGGTGAGAAAATCAGTAGGGAATAGTCCAATATTTATAGGCAAAGCTGGGAGCCTTTTTGTCTGGCCGGCCCCCTTAGCTCATGTGTCGGCCCCCTTATCACTAAGGAGGCCCCCAGACGCTCTATTTTTTGTCTTTTTTAGGGGAGGTGTTTTTTGGAACATTTCTAGCCGTTTTTAGGTGGAAAATTTAAATTCAAAATATTTATTTTCAATAAAACATTTTGTAACATTTTATAAAAAAATGTGAGGTTGAATAAAATTCCTTTGATCATTAAATGCATTAAGCATTTATTTATTTATACCTTTAAGTGATTAAATACTCGAAATGGGAATTTACGACTAATTACTTGTTTACATATAATTTTTTATTGAGCATTTTTACATTTTGTGATTACCAAAACTAAAAAAGAGGTCGAAAAACAGTATTAACTCTTTTTAGGGATTATTTCTATCAACAATCTCCTCCCCCTTTTTTTGTTATATAAAGCTAAACTCATTAAATTGTAATATTATTTTTAAACAAGTATTATGCTGTTTATTTCTATTTGCTCCCCCTTGTTGTAGAATCAAAAAGGCTTTTTCAGAATATGGTAAAATCGACGGAATAAACTTCCCGCCTTGAATGTGTCCCCTCTCGATCAGGAGGAACCAAGGAAACGAGCTATGTAACTTGCTACAAAAAACGAATAGAAAAACTAAACCATGTTGTAACATATAGCAATAAAAAAATATTTAAACATGGTGACAATAGACTTTAGCCAATAATCACAAACATCAACCAATTAAACTCAACTATATATGCATATAGGAGATAACTAACAAATTTGCAAATTGCATATTAAAAAAACATAGAATAATAGTTCATTCATTCATCATAAAAATTGTGTGTAACACACACTCATACAACTAGCATGCATTTAAAGAAAATATTATGCTTAAGGCATAATAATACATCATACATAAGTAAAAACTACAAAGGTCTTAATTTTCCTATAATGTCATAGGACTTACTTGCAAAAAGTTTGGTTGAAAATTATTTGAGACACGAGTAACTAAACATAAAGCACGTTTAGTTTGGAGAGATTGATGGTGGTGGTGGCGAATTTGGTGGTGGTGGTTGTGAAAGCATGTGTTGGATATAGGAGAACATATATTAAAGTTTTCACTTAAGCCAATGATGAGTGTACGGTTGTGGATACAACACAAGCATGTTGCCCCATGTGCTTCAAGTAGATTCCATGAAATATGATGGCCAAAGAGAGGTGGTGAGGGTATTAAAGGTGATGTAGTATTGAATTGGATGTCAAGTGGTGTGATTGGTGAAAGAGTGAGAGTGATGTTCGAGGGACCATTTCTTAAGTGGAGGTGTAGAGGTAGTCTTGGAGGAGAAACATGTTGAGGTCAAGTATCCATTTGTTGATGGAGATGTAGAGGAGGTTGGTGATTTGAGTTTGGAATCAATAAAGGATGAAGAAGTGGCCACAGTGGATGGAGTTTTTGAGGGTACATTTGGGGCACTTGGTGATAAGACTTGATAATTTGGAGAAGGAGTTTTTATGTGGAATTATGTTGATTCTTGGTCTTTTTGGAGGGTTTGGAGGTGAAAGCTTTGGTGGATGCCATAGAAGTAACGAGATGTGATGAAGGAATGAAGATGAGAATTAAAAACAAGTGCAATTTATATAGAAAGAGGTGGTTTAGAAATGGTATGAGTTTGAGTTAGTTTAAGCATTTCAAAAATGTGTTTGTGTTTTTTGGGTATGGATAGCTGAGGCTAAGTAAAAAAGCAAAAAGAAACAGTAAAATTCGTGATCAGGTTGGTCGGCCCCCATATCTATGGTGTCGGCCCCCTTATTGATAAGGGGGCCGCCCTTAGGAGCTAAGTGGCCGCCCATATGATACTTTCTGATGGACCCAAAATTTCAAATGTTGCTAAAACCATTTCTAAGAAAGGTTGTATTGGGTGAACACATGGAAACTGAGAAGGGGGGTTGGTTGAATAGTTTACATGTTTGTTTTATGTTTTAAAAGTTTGCTTTCAAAATTCTTAGATTCAAGTTGTATGTTCAACCAATCAATAATATGAATCAATAATGTAAATATCTAAACTAAAGTTAAATGACAATCACAACAATTGTCACACCCCGACAATGGCGGAAACTTGGGAATGCAACATAATGATCAATCATAACACAAGATACAAAATAGAGAAAACTATCATTGGCAATAAACTTTCAAGTGGCCTATGAAGACCACATCCGCAAACAACCTCAATGATGGCCAAATGCGCAAACCTAAAATCCATAATGCCTCTTACAATATTTCAAATGCCCCTCACAGGGGTCGCATAATCCAAACTTAATCTATTACATTCCATTACTAGGACCAAACAACACGCCAGCTAACTTCAAACAATTCCACTCGGATCGTCTAATCTTTAGAACAATCACCATACACTCTTTCTTTACTTCACCTGAAAATGATACTCAAAAACTCAACAAATAATGTTGGGGAGCTCGCATGTTTGACCTTAAAAACCAAAATTGTGCCAATATTTCAACTGACAATCGTGTTATTTGACAATAAATATATTTATACAAACAGACCTACAATCACCGCTAATCAATAACCATATGTCACTTACGCACCTAAAAGGCCTACCAGCTGGAGCACTAGAATTAGGGCAGGACCACACACAAACCTGGGTAGGCATACCCATCCGCTCTAATAACCACACAAATATTGGGTAGGCGTACCCATCCGATCCAAACAACCATGCAAATACTAGGATAGGCGTACCCCTCTGATCCAAACAATCATTCAGCACATAATATTCACATAGCAGTCATAAGTATGTAACTTGTCCCAAAAACAAAACCACATTTCGCACAAATCAATTCAAAACATTTCAAAACACATTTGAGTATCATTTTCCCCCAACGGAAAAATAGTAAAAAGTGGGCTACGAGAACTCACCTCAAGCAAGTCGTACCAACAAATCTCAATCACATAAGCAAATGCAACGACGCCCGCACATGACCTAGTCCAGTTAATATCCCAATTTAATCATCCATTTCCAAAATAATCTTCACGTTTTGATGCATATGATTAAGACGAGTGTACCAGAACCCAAAACAATTTAGTGGTGTGATGGTTGCCGTCTTATCCCAACAATCATATCAATCTGATATCTCAAAGGTACATACTTATACTATTTAAAGAAAATAGATAAGTAATATAAGTTAATATTATAATTAATAATAATATATGCTATCTCGATAAAGTCCATTCGGTAACCTAGTCATCTCAAAATAATCATATATGGGTGAAACTGAAAAAACGTGTTACTCAGAATCATCACATTAGAGAAGTTTTCGAAAAAATTATATTTTTCCGACTTTTAGTGAATTTATAAAAATAATTAAAATAATTAATTAATTATTTTATTTTTTTTGTATTTAAAATCTAAAATTCATGTTGTTAGAAAAATTTCTAAGTTATATAACTTTTACGAAATTTCGACATGAACCCGTAACGCTCAAACAACGTTTTTTCAGGTTTCAAACCTTTAAAAAAAAATTTTTTTTTTTTCACCTTTCATAAATCGCCACTTTTTTTCGACAAAATTCCAAATTCTTAATCTTTAACGTTTACTAAAACATTTTTCTCAAAATATCGTTCCATATCACTTCGTAAATACATTTTCACTTTTAAAAGTCCATCAAAACTCTTATAACGACTAAATATTGCTTATTGGGCTTTAAGGCCCAACAAGGGTCCATTAAGACATCTACAAGTCTAAAATACGATCCAAGTCCAAAATCAAGGTCCATTTACATATATAAGTATATACTTATATGTAAAAATTAATCTGGACCACAACTCATTAAGCCACGGCTTAAATAGACTTATTAGGCTGCGAGTCTAATAGTTCAAAAATACGTATATTAAGCTTGAAAATAAGCTAATAAGCTATGTATCGCATTTGGTTATTACCATAAGCCTAAAAAATAGTCACAATATATGCCATAACACTACATAATAAAAAATCACTTTCACATGATTTTGGGAATGGTTCGTGGCATATAATCCCAAAATAAGCCAAGAAATAGCTTAAAAATAAGCCCGAATAAGCTATACAAGCAACTATCAAAAATAAGCTATCTAGCAACATATATTATTCAACCATCACGACCACAATATCAAAACCACAAAATCCATGTTCTTTCTTTTTTATATTACACGAACCAAACACCCCTTTAATCATCCGTTTCGCTTCCAAAAATCAATTTTCACAACGATCAACTTGTACAACTAATATCTATGCATCAAAACAAACCCAAAATGACAAACAAAATTTAAATTTGAAAACTTACAAGAAAATCTTCAAAAATGTATATTTCGACACGAACCGGACAACCCAAACGTTGTTTTAATGAACACCCAAAAACTTGTATCAACTCGGAATATCACGTTCTCGATCAAAGGTGGAATTTTTATGGTGGATTGTTGTTGGTGAGGGGCGGGCGAACACAAGCACACACACTTGTGTATGTGTTTATTTTTTTGAAATGATAATGAAATGAATGGAAGGACTAGTGGAAGGAATATATGTACATGACATCTCTAGACAACAAGGCTAAAATTTAGTCTCCTTGTCCCCTATCCTTTACACGTCCCAACTAGCATCCTAGGAGGGTTCGGGTCTTTCTTTTCGTGTCAGGATTACTTAAAAGCTCATAAAACTCAACCGTAAAATTTACCCCAAAGTTAATTAGCATTTTTATTCACTTTAAAAATACTTTTCCATTAACCTAGAGTATTCACATGACATATTTTCACTTTAAACCCTTCAAAACTCAATTTGGACATTAACGGACGTGTCAGACTCGTTTTTTGGCATTTCTCAAAATTCACGGGTCAAACCACCCGGAATACACATAACACAATAATACCTTCCAAAAGGGATTATTAATCACAATAAACCACAATTCATCACATATCTCATAAAATCATCACCGTCAACACGGTACAAAAATCTGAATAAACTGACAAAAGTCAAATAGTCAAAGGACTATAAATGAAATATTCAGAGCACAAAAAGGGCAAAGGTTACATCCATCCACATAAAGTAGCCACACCCTCTATCGTTAGTTCCTGGTTGTTACATAGCAAGAGAATTTGAACAAAATTAGTTTTGACAAACAAATTATTTTATAACACATTAATAATTTTTGTTTATAGTTCACCTTTGAACAAGGACACGCATAGTATTTTTTACCTTAACTGTAAGGTCGACAAGATGTTCGCAACAGCATATCTCCTTTTTCACAAGTGCACTTATAACCTTGATCATATGGCTCCATCTGGTGGCGGCTGATCGAGTTGGTGTGAATGTGGTGGTGGTTATAATGATATGAGTTTGTATGAATAATGTGTTGGTGGGTGGTTGTGAGGATAAGAATGTGTGTGGTTGTAAAATAAGAGTGTATGTGTTTTATGTTATTTATATATTTTTTTATTCATTACTCTACTTATTTAGGGGTAGTCACTAAAAAATAATTTGAATATTTAACTTGAAAGTTAACCATATAGAGTGGTGTATACCAAGAACATGAAACTAAAATATACAAAAATAATTCCAGTTCTAAAAACGATTAAACATTAAAACCATTTGGGATACATTCATACTAGAGATGAATAATTGCATCTGTTGATATAAATAATGCCTAAAAACATTATTTATATTTATCGACATCCTTACGTTTTGATAATCACAAAATATAAAAACGTCAAATGTAAAATTAAACGTAAACAAGTATTTAGTAGTAAATATTCATTCCGACACTCTAATCACTTAAAGGTATGAATAAACAAATGCCTAATGCACTTTATGATCAAATAAAAATTTTATTCAACCTCATACTTTTATAAAATGTTGCAAACATTTTTATAAACTTTACAAAACATTTTCTACAATTAAAAGAAATGTTTTATTCAAAATAAAAATTTTAAAATTCAAATTTTCAGACCTAAAATAGCTAAAAAAGTTCCAAAAAATTCCCCCTACACAAAAGACAAACTGGGGAGCCCCTAGTCTAGGGAGGCTTAAATACACGGGCGGCCCCCTTAATTTTAAGGG
>BQNB010006159.1:45345-98740 GCA_026074375.1 Tanacetum coccineum | reverse complement strand
TGAACATTTATCATGATTACACATTGGTCAACCAAGTCAATCCATTACACTTAAATCATATTGGTGACGCAAAATCACCAACAATTACGACAATGAAAGGCTCATTTCTCACCCAAGAAAACTAAGGGCACGTTTGATACAGAGAATTTCAGAGATTAGAAATAAAGCAGAGAATTGGATTTCTTAAAAATGAAATCAGAAAGTTTATTGAATTCACTGTTTGGTAGCGTCAGAGAATTGAAAAAAAAAAAATCACGCAAATCTTTTTTCTTTTTAAAAAAGATTTAAATAGAAAAATAAATAAATAAACAAATAATAATAATAAGAAATATTATTATTATATTAAATATACTAATAATAATAAAAAATAAAAAATAAAAAATAATAAATAATAATAAACTATAAATAATAATAATAATAATATTAAAAAATAATAAAAATCATTACTAATAAAATAAACAGGTGTAAAATATAATATTTATTTCTTACTATTCTACGTCACTAAATAAGTGTCCACTATTGACTTTCGAAGTCATTCATCTTCAACTTTGACCTTAAATTATTTTGATTGTGTTATATAATACTTGATGCAAAATATATGAATGAATTGAGTTTTCAATGTATTTTCATAGATATGATTTTTATCAAGTATTATATAACACAAACAAAATAATTTAAGGTCAAAGTTAAAGAAGAATGACTTCGAAAGTCAATAGTGGACACTTATTTAGGGACAGAGGGAGTAATAAATAAAAATATAGTGTTTGTAGTTGTAAATCTTTTTTGTTTGTTTGAATATTTTTTGCAATTTATGTTTGTAAATAAATAAATAAATAATAATTTTAATATTTATAATAACAATAAATAATAAATAAATAAAAGGTAATAAATCTCGTTTGTTTTGTGGCTCAAATGAATTTTCACAAGTAAGAAATGGTTTCCACATCAATTATAATGGAAATGGTTTCCACACCAATTACAAAGGACACAACTCTTTAAAGAATTCAAATCTCTATCTTTTTTTCTTTCTCTACCAACCAAACAATGGAAATGAAATCAATTCCATTTCTCTTCCTCTATTTCCCTCTACCAAACATAATAGAAGAAATATATTAGTTCTGTACTTTTGTTGTTTTATACGTTAGGATTATTATACAAAGAAATTATTAAAGTTTACTTGAAAATTAACTTAAGTTACTAAAGTTTCAATATATTCATTTTGGTTACTTATGTTTGCGTGACCGGTTGTTTACATTACTCGCTCTATGACAATTTAGAACAGGTAAATATCTATGTGGAAATATCATTTTTTATTCCTTTTTTAATAATTGGCCCAAACTTAATTTGGAGTAAAGTGCAAAATTTATCCTTCTTGTTTGCCAAAGTTTGTTTTTGTACATTTTCTTACGTCTTCATCTGTTTTATCAGCTTTTATCCGTTTGTGTACGTTTTTGTCTGTTTTTCGCTGGTTTCATACGTTCGCAGACGTTTTCATACGTTTTATAACTTTTTATACGTTTTTGTATGTTTCTATCCGTTTTTATCATTTTTATTCGTTTTTGTACTTTTTTTTTGTTCTTGTCAATTTTCTTACGTTTTCATCAGTATATTTGACCTCGTGAATGAGTCGTATATTTGGAGTCCAGGAAATAGACAAAGAAAATCCATGGGCATGTTGATTTAATGTGATATGGGTAAAAAAGTGAGGGAACATCTTACAACTCTTAACAACAAACTATCTCACATCGTTAGTCCTTCGTTACATATTCTCCAAACAGCCGTTAACATTACAACTCACGTACCTTAATGACAACACACCTTTTAACCAGATGGCATGTTATGTTTCTCTATTGGATTGGGCAAGACACAATGATATACTAGCTTGTGGATGTATGGTTTGTATTGAAATTGCAATAACTATGTTTGTTGACTATTTCTATAGCATAACAGTAGGAACTTCCCTTCAAATGGTGAATTATATTAATAACAAATATATGATCAACATACAACACTATGAATTCAAAGACTATTTGGATAAGCCCAGCCAGCCATAACAAACTAAAACTGAATTCTATGAACTAAAACAAAATGCATAACTGAAAAACATTATTCACCATTCTTCTAAGCTTTTCGAGATTAACATCACTAGCTTAGGCAACCATGGAGAAAATCTCTCATCTGACTTAGATGAAAACACCCTACCTGATTCAAGTGCACCCTACACAAGAAACCAGAGGCTATTACATTATGGCATCATCAAACTAAGAGAAAAAACTCCTGTTCTAATGGGACTCAGTTACCAAGAGCTACATTTCCATTTTTGGCATCACTCATAGGTAAGAGTTGCCTATAGATACATCTCATCTGACTACATTTCCTATTTAATTAATCACAATTAACTACTCAATTTAGTCCAACATCCTCCCATGAGCAGGAAACTATGACTAAAAGAACATGCATCATCAGGATTGACATTCCACCAGTAGCAGGAAACCTACCTTATGAACAGGAGTGTAGCTTTTAACTGCACCTCCACAGGCCATAGAACAATGATTTACCCTAAATCCATTGCAATATAGGAGGGATAAAGCAGAAAGGTTCCCATGGTCAAGTTATAAGGCCCCTGCAATAGTTAGGATATTATAGATCATAACCAAGACCCTTATATCTATTTCATACATATCCAAACACTCATTTAAAAAGATGCACAATTACTGTTCCATTGCCTCATGATCAGTACCTTTGAAATTCATCTCCACATTCCAATTAAGAGCAATCTTTACAACATTAGGAGACTTCATAACCTTCAAGCACATCAGTTGAAACTTTACATTTTCAATAATGATCTTAAGCATAGTTTTATCATTAATTTCATCACCAGTGTACAGTCTAGTATTTCTTTCCTTCCAAATGTGATACACAGCAGAAGGCAGCACAATCCTCATTAAAATGCTTTCAATTGAATTACTACAAACACTGCTGGCATACTGTTCCACAAATGAGTCCAACCTTTCCAAGTTACACTCAAACATCCCACTAAGCATTTAATGCCCACTCCCACAACAATATCCCTTTCCAAAATGTCTTTTCACTTCCCACCTAATCCGTTATCCCAATGTCATGCCTGCAAAAGTGCATGACAAATAACGGCTATACAATTGTCGTAAAAGATGGGATAGTGACAGACATAGGTGGTGGCATTTAATGCGGACACCAAACATATTTCATAACTATTTTCAAAATAAAATAATTTTGAAAAGGCAAAACCTTTTCACATCTCACATATAAATACCCCATCATAAGAAAAAACACACATAATATTTCCAAAAGCAAAGAAACTCTGCAAAAAATTTCTCTCAATCAAAACTTGTGTGTTTTCTTCATTTTGCGTGATTAAACCTTCATTTCAAACTATTTTTCTTGGTCAAGTACACGCAAGAGATCTAAGATATCCATCTTAGTGACCATCCGTCTTGATAAGATATCAAAATTTCACGGCATCGATCTTAGTTGGATTCAACTTAGTGACCATCTGGTTTTAATATTTGCCATTGCCCTTTTCAAAACAAACTTAAAATGGCAGCAACCCAAGCAGTTCAATACGCCCCTCAATGTGGTGATATGACTATAGAATCAGTCTAATTTCAAAGCAACAACTTTGTGGGAAATTTCTCTTACCTACAAGGTGTCTCAGACTACAAAGAAATTTGCAAGTTTTTAATGAACTGCCCACTGGCTGAGGCTTTTACAAAAACACCTTCACTACTATACCAAAACTTCTCAAGGAGTTTTGGTTTACTGATGTGACCTCTGGCCTAAATCCACCAATTGATAACTCTGAGGCTCGTTCTCTAAAGGAGTTCATAATCAAGTTCACAGTGATAAATGGCGAAAGGCCATTGAACCTTGACCATAAAACCTTATGTGAATCCACTAGACTTGATTATAACAAAGGCAACTATGTTGCTCATCCCTCTCCTGAGGTTGTTAAGGCTGAATTGGCCAAAATTACAACAAATGAGGCACTGGTTCAAAAGACTCCTGTCCTGAAAACTTCCTTTCTTGTGGCTTGGAGGATCCTGTTAACTTTTGTTGTTCGAGTACTCGGCGAGAATTACTCATCTACTGAACAGTTGAATTCCATTCAACAGTTTCTAGCCTACAGTCTTCTCACAAGGACTAAGGTCGACATAGGAGAGATCATTTTTAGTGATCTTGTAACCTGGCTCACGGTCAAGTCCAAGCAGAAATATGTTTATTATCCTAGATTTGTCTCGTGTGCCCTATCAATGTTACATGGATCCGACTATGCTCAGGACCAAAAATTTAGGAGTCTTCATAACGTCCCGACTCAATCAAATTTTACAAAGACCCATCCAAAGTCACCCCTATTATATTAAAGACCTCCGTGATTAAAGTCATCAATCAGGAATCTTCAATGACTCCACTTCCTTATTTTGAAAAGAAGATGAAGAAGAAGTCTCAGACTGTGTCTCAACCCAAACCAAAGACACAGGGCCCTGCGGCTTCCGAAGCACCCCCTTAAAAGAGGAAACAACTCAAGTCCAAAACGACCTCCCTTCAGGCCACAGTAACACCACCTAGTGAGAATGTGCCAACGAAGGATTTTGATAAAACCCAGTCAGTCTCCTCGGGCCAAACTGCTCATCCCCAAAATACAAAAAGGAAACATACAACCCGTTGTTAAAGGATCTGTAACATTCCGTATTTAAGGTCGCTATTTATTCTGAACTTCAGTTCTATTTTCATTTTTAAGCAAAGTCATTAATTTTACGTTTACCCGATTTAGTAAGAATTTCCCGTTCTTAGCTTTGCGTGAGCCGTATTTAGAAATATATTCCGTCTTTGTGCCTTAAGTGGTTTAATAATCTCATAATATTCCCCGATGATTATAAGTTACACCATTTTCATTTTCCGTTGTGTTTCGCGTTTACGTAAATTTCTTGCTTAAAACTCGCGTTTTACCTTAAACCTTACTTTTTATTTAACTTATACTTACACTATACTTTAATTAAATCATACACAATAAAAAATATATATATTATTTAACATATCAAGGCCCTATGGCCGGTTAGAAACTCACACACACAACACTCTTTCATTTTTCCCATAAACCCCATCATTCCCTTTCTTCTCACCATACATGCAAACCATTCACTTTTAAAAATTTCTCTCATTCCTTTCCTTCTCTTTGCTGCCGAAATTAGCACCACTACCACCATCATCATACAAATTTATTCTCCTCATTTTTATCATCTTATCACCATCCTTGAGTTGCTTGCCAAGTTTGGTAGTTTTTCTTGAAGTTTTGAAAAAGTTATTAAGGTTATCTCTTAATCTTTAATTTTTCTTTTAATTTTAATCCATGAAAATGGAAGTTTGATTCTAAATTTTTCTTTTAATTTTAAATCATGAAAAAGGAAGTTTGAATCTGGCTAATACATATTTATATGAGATTGAGTTTATGTTCAATAGCTTGGATGGCATTGCATGTGATTGTTACGAGTAGGATTGATGTTTGGATAGGTTATAGAGTGAAAAATAGGACTGTTTTGGAACAGTATCATAAACGTGTTAAAACAAAAATATTTTGGCTTGTGTGAGCCTATGATAAAATTACAATGACTGGAAAGATACCTGTCATAGCCTCATAGGATAGTTTGGATGCTCGGAAACCACCACCTTTGGGATGATTGAGTTATGGTCCAAAACAATGAAAATAAGGTCAAATCTGGAACCTATTATTAGAAAACGAGTTAACTACAAAAGTTGGCCATGAACTGCTTTTAGGTTTTAAAGATGTGAGGGTCAGTGGTAGACATCTTAAGGAAACCATAGCCTTTGACCTCACCTTCATTGCTATCATGGTTTGGGATTTATGGCCATTTTAGTAAAGGGTAATTTTTTGGAACTTTCTGTTTGATAACCAGGGGTTAGAAATATGTCTTTTCAAATAGTTTACGAAACTTTGTAGATATGAGGCAGGAATTTTGGAAACTAGACTCAAATAATGAATTCCAGAATGAAAGCCTCACATATATAACATTTGTGAGCTAGGAGATATGAGTCCATGAAGTCGAGTTAAAATCAGAAACTAAGTTTTTACGTCTAGTCAAAAATGTAAAAACGTATCGTACACCGTGATAAAATAAAAATTAAAAGCCGAAACTTAGTAGATGTTCATTTGCCTATAAGACCAGGTCACAAGTCATTTTAGGGTTAAAAAGGACTTGGGAAGTTCTAGTGGAATGCCATGCTTATCTCGGAAACACATCTCATGATCACATGTTTAAACTTTTACGTATTGTTACTTTCTACGTACTAAGTCGCGTCACTACAACCTATAGTTTGTCGTGATTTTTGGTGATTCATCCTCGATCTATATACTCCGCTTCTCGAGTCCTCATTCACTTATTTGACTTACATGGTTCCCATAGCCCTCGGCATTTTCAAGTATTTTTCTTAAACCCCGCGAGGGAGATGCATGCTAGTTTTTTATAAAACAGAACACAAGTAGTTTTCTTTTACTTTTATCATGGACCGCGGTAATGTGAATATATGATTGGTTTCTTCGAGTAGCTTTCGTCATAAGACCCCAATCGTGAGCCGTCAACTACCTATGATGGGTAGCCGCGCATACAATTAATAGCGATATGGGCTTGACAACCCGGTTGTTTTGGGATAGATTGAATACCGAAAAGAGAGCACTTCCCATGTACGTACATATTTTATTAAGATTTGAGTAGGATCATGACGAAATACATAATCATGGGGGAATTCAATTTGTATTATTATTAATTGTTTATGGAATTCGTCAATGGGATCGGTGTCGCGAGCTCAATGCAACTGTTGGTTATTAGCTTGTCTGATCAACCAAGCTATATGATGCATAGATGAATGATTATAATCTGTGTTCAAAAGACCCTCTTTCTACTTTTCTTAATTACAAAACCTATGAAATTCACTCAACTTGTTTGACTTTTTAGCATGTTACGACTCAGGTAATTAAAGTCCTGGAGACTTGGAGCAATATAAGAGGAGGATTTACGCGCTAACATTTTGTGAATATTGCTTAAGCAAAATCCCATATCCTAACAAAAAACTTAAATTTATTATGTTAAATTCAAACTTTGTTTTATGTATGGTAACGAATCTTTTTGGGACACGCTTTTGACGACTCTGAACAAAAGATAATGGAATGGTTGTTTTTATTTAAAAAACGTCTCTTTGAGTCGTTCTTTATTTCTTGCGACTATTGTACTTCTACTAAACAACCCAAATTGTTGGTTATCCGCTGCGTGTAAATTGGGGGAGTGTTAAAGTGATTGTTAATCAAGAGCCACAGGTTATAGAGAACTAGGTTGTTTTCAAAACCTAAACTATAACGAGTTATTTTAAAAATTTTAGCGCCAAATTCTCAATGATGCCGCGCAAGTCGTTCTTAGCAATTAGCGTTTCTAGCATTATAATTGCGGGTGTTTTATCACTAAAGTATTTATTAATAAAAACTATGATATATTAATGTCGCAGCTGAAATATTGACAGATATTAAACATTATATATTAAAAAGTTTTTATCATACTTTGAAAGTCTCATATCTAATGTATTGCATACATTCATATATTTTGCATACATTCGTACTTTGCATAAATTTATTAAAATAGTGACCTTATAGCAGTTATCCTCGTATTCGCAGATTATCATGGCGAACCCATTTCCAAATGACGACGCGAATGCTCTCGTGCCAAACTTCAACATCGAGTTTGTACCGAATCTGGGCCATGCACACTTTGAAAACAACAACAATAATAATGGATGGATAAAGTGGGATGTACCACCTAGGAGAGATGGGAAGAGCCGATTGGTAGGACTCGGAGTCTGACGAGGAGGGAGACGGAAGATGAGGAGATGTTGATGATGTGGTAGATGCCCTAACCCCGAGCACTCTAGAGGTTGTGAAGTCCCTCAACGGCTATTCGCAACTCAGTCTCAGTGATTGATGACGTTATATAGAGAGATGGAGTATAATCTGAGAGAGATGGCAGGGAGCGTTTGAGGACGATGGTGGAGTGATGATATTGAGTGCGACAACAGCATTGCCACAGGGGAGACTCACCTAGAGTGCTGCTTTGGAGAGCATGTGCAACCCTAGCAGACAGCTCTAAAATCCAGGTCGAAAACCAGCAGTGCAGACTACGGTGGCTGAGATGCACTAGTCGCAGGGTTACCGTTGATGCAGTACATGCTTGAGGAAGGAGGATGCGCCCACTGTTTTGGAGAAGAGACTTCCAGGACCGCCCCGGGGCCCAGAAGTCATTTTCTTCCTTTCTAACCTTAGTTGTCCAAAGGATCTTTTGCATAGTACACTAAACCTATGCTAGTGCCAGTTAGTGACCTTGTCTGGCCAGGTGTATTTTTTGTTCACAATGAAACACCACTGCATCACAATTCGGATTTATTTAGGAATGACTGCCTAGTACTAGTATTATTAGTAGTTCTTCTTATTGGATCATGTAGTCACTAAACTGGCCTGTCGGTTAGTTGACATAGTACTAGTGCTTGTAATGACCTAAGTCATGTTTAGGTCACGTTTTGTAAAACACTACGACACTGTACTAATTTTGGGTGCTTAATGAAGATGGCCTAATTTGATAGGGGGCTTTAATAGATGTGTTATGGTGTATGGCTTATATGATTAATACCAATGTTCGCTTCTTGATTGTTGCCTCATATGATAATTTTTTATTCCTGTAAGTTATAATAGACCATAGGAATGAATACTTACACTTTTCTTTTTCCTTGTTCGTGATAGAATCGTGGGCCTCCTAAACAAATGTCGCAAGCTGTGCCATTGCCAAGCCAGTTTTTCGACGAAGTGGTGAAAGCTCTTAATTCCGCCAGACCGTGCCACCAGAACGTCTACAAGTGCCTGGAGGACCTGTGCAACGTGTAAGGCGCAGGCAATGCAAGAGTCCCGAAAGAGCAAGCCACAGCTATGGAGTATACTTCATAAGTTACATAAGTGTGGTCCTAGCTCAAGAGTCCATGTAAAGAAGGGCTATTGAAACTTTGGCGCATTGTATTGAGAAGATGAAAAGTATACTTTGGGATCAAGCGAATGCACTGAAGAGGAGCAAAGGTCAAGTTTGCTGGCTGGCTACCCTTCAAGGTAGAGCTTTAACTTGGTGGAACACCCAAGTCGCCACCCTCGATTTAAGCAGAGGGCTAATGGGAAATCAAGTAATTGATATGAAAAAAGATGATGTTTTGAAGAATTCTGTCCTGAAGAAGAAATATCAAGGATGGAAGATGAGTTGAAAAACCTTGAGGTTAAGGGACCATGACATAGCTCTTACAGATTACACCAACCGATTTTTAAATGAATTTGTTTATATTATGTCTTGATGATGTTCTCCAAGCTATCAAGAAAAGAAGATCAGTCAATATATCAAGGGTTTCCATCATACATCCAGGTGAGACCTATTACTTCAAACCAACTACCCTAAAGAACTGAAAGGATGACGCATGGTCTTATGGAGCATAAAGTTCAGGGTTGGAAGGAAAAGAATGCTGATCAAAACAAGAGATAGAAAATGTGGAAGATGAAATCAAGGTGAATAATCAAGTAACCGTGTAATAACAATCAGGGGGACAACCGTGACAACCACCGGTCACAATCAAAACAATACCGAATGAATGGGGGAGTCTAGGGCCATGACTCAAGCTCAAGGATGAAAATGTAACCAAGGAGGGCCACGCCCTGAAGTGCAATAAGTGTAACATGTTTCCATGTAGGAAATTGCCCGAAGAAATCAATAAATAGGGTGGAACAAGGGGACATATTGCTAGGGATTGACGTGGTAAGAGAGATAGCCACTATGCTAATACCTGAGCCGATATAGTGTTTTATTTTCAAGTGGGGGGACCCGATCACCTTGCCAACAGTGAATTGTGTCCCGAGAAAAAGAAGCAGGATAGAAGGAATGCAAGTGGCCATGTTTATGCCGTAAAAGATGTTGATCAAGCCCAAGGTCCAAATGTGGTGACTGGTATGTTTCTGCTCAATAATCGTTATTTTAGCATGTTGTTTGATTCGGTCGGACAAGATTTTCATAAATGCTAGTCTTACTCATTTAATTACAACGAACCGGAAGAATAATGCTAGTTAATGAGGTCGAGTTAGCCGATGGAAGTGATCGCTAGTACAAAACCGTAATAAAATGGGTGCGCCTTTAAATCCTAGTCAATCACTAATATAAAATCGATCTAATTGCCTATATGAACTGGTGCTTTTGATGTCAAATTTGGCATGGATTGGTTAGCTGATAATGATGGCCGTCGTATCATCTGAGGAGTAAAAGAGGAGGTAGCACATTCCGAATAGAATCTGAGACGTTAGTGGTATAAGGGGTGATAGCAATTCTTCCCGAGTTAAAAGTGATATCAAGTATTGGAGGCAAGAAAATCATCACAAAAGAGGATGTCAACTATTATAAGCTCACGTTACGGGGGGAGAAGGAGAAATTTGAGAAATCTTCTCGAAGATGTAACCGGTAATTCATGGATTTCCCTTAAAGTATTCCCTGATGGACTTGCTAGGGACTTCCCCCGCGCTCGAAGAGTTGATTCAAAATTGATCTAGTGGGCCGGTGCTTAGGCTGCGCCAGTTTTTGCCCGTGCACCTATCGCTTAGGCCCCGTCAGAAATGAAGGAATTATCTGAGCAATTGAAAGAATTGTTGGAAAAAGGATTATTCGCTACCGAATGCTTGTCACCCTACGGAGCTCTGGTATTGTTCGTAAAGAAAAAGGATGGGTCATTTCGTATGTGCATCGATTATCGTGAACTGAATAAGTTGACGATCAAAAACCGCTATCCTCTCCCGAGAATTGACGATTTATTCGACCAACTTCAAGGTTCAAGTGTATATTCAAAAATTGATCTACGCTCGGGGTATCATCAACTTCGCGTTCGAGAAGAGGATATGTCCATCACGCGCTTTTTCAAACGAGGTATGTCATTATGAAGGTCCAAGTGATGCCGTTTGGCTTCTAACCAAGCACCGGCAGTGTTCTTAGGATTCGATGAACCGTGTAATCAAGCCAGTATCTTGATAACGGATTCGTGAAAGTATTCATCGACGAAATTCTCATCTACTCCAAGAACCAATGGAGAACATAGTGATTCATCTAAAGATCATTTTGGACCAGCTTCAAGAAAGAGAAATTATGCCAAATTCTCGTCAATGTGATATTTGGTTGGAGGAGTCCGATCAATACCTTGGCCAGTGTTTATATTAATAGGGAAGGCGTCCATGTTGATCCCGCAAAAATTGAAGCTATCAAAAATTGGCCCGGTATTCCGACGTCGCCAACTGAAGTAAGATAATTTATGGGATTAGCCGGCTATTATAAAGCTGTCATGGAGGGATTTTCCTTTAGATCGCCAAGCCGCTACCAAACTTACACAAAAAGAATAAGATATTCGAGTGGGGGGTGAGGATGAGGGATGGAAGCATTCCAAAAGCTTAAGCACAGATCTATGCACATGATTCCAATTTTAGCCCCTTTTTTTGTATTTTTCCCGAAGGTCCTGATGATTTCGTTGTTTATTGCGATGCATCACTCAAGGGTTATGGTGCGGTACTAATGCAATGGGATAAAGTGATTGCCTATGCTTCCTGGCAATTGAAAACTCATGAAGAAAACTACACTACTCACGATCTTGAATTGGGTGCTGTGGTTTTTGCTCTTAGACTCTGGAGACATTACCTCTATGGGTACAAAGAGTGTTGTGTACACGATCATAAGAGCATGACATACATTACACCTGGATCAAAAAGAGTCTAAAATATGAGGCAACGGCGATGGATTGAGCTATTAAGTGATTATGATTGCGAAATACGTTACCATTCCCCAGCAAGGCCAATGATGTAAGCCGATGCTCTTAAGCAGAAAGTTCGAGAGAAGCCCTAGAGGGTTTTGATCTTTGGTGATGGGTCCTAGCCACACCGTGATCTGTCCGAAAGGATACTCAAGGCCCAATTGGAAGCTGTGAAACAAGAAAATGGTCAAAGCAGAAACTAGCCGACTTGTTGAAGCCTATTTTTCGTGAGATTCACATCGACGGGATTCGTATTTATGAAAATCGTTGTGTAGGTTGTTCGTGTTTGGCGGACTACGAGACTTGATTATGCACGAGTCTCATAAGTCGAAATATTCTATTCATCCGGGTTCTGACAAAATGTATCAAACATAAGAAGGTTATATTGATAGTGGCCGAAATATGAAAGCCAGACGTTGCTGACATATGTTAGTAAATGCCTACGTGCCCAAAGTCAAAGCCGAGCATCGTCAGCAACCGTCAGACATCATGCAGCAGCCCCAAAATTCTTGAAATGAAGTGGGAAACATATTACGAAAGAGAAATTGTTACAGGCCTTCCGAGAACGTCTAGTGGTTATGATTCTATTTGGGTAATTGTCGATCGTTTTACTAAACACTCACTTTTTTTGCCGGGAAGAAGAACTGATAGTATGGAAAAACGTCACTCAGATACTTCAGCATATCTGAAGGAGAAGTTGGATCTGTAGACATGGGGTACCATTGACAATTATTCAGAACCGCGATAGTCAAAAGACTTTGCGTCTGGGTTTTGGAGGTCCCTTCAAAACGCTTTAGGGACAAACTTAAATATGAGTACGGCATACACCCCCGCGTAAACGGATGGTCAAAGTGAGAGAACGATTCAGACCCTGAAAGATATGTTAGCGTGCCTGGGTAATTGATTTCGGTGGAAGTTAGGATCGACACTTGCCGACTGGTCGCGTTCGTCTTATAAGAGACATTTACCACGCAGCATCAAGGGCGAGCAACCTTTGAGAAGCACTTTATGGGAGAAAGTGCAGATCAGCCCAAGTTGTATGGAGCGAAAGTTGGAGGGACAACCAACCTAACTGGCCCCCCCCCCCGAGTTTAATCCGTGCGACCACGGAAAAGATCATTCAAAATTAAGAACCCCGTTCTGCCAACGTAAGAAGCCGACAAAAGAGTTATGCTGATTTGCGACGAAAGCCGAATGGGGAGGGAGTTTAATGGTGGGTGATATGGTTTATGCTCAAGGTTCTCGCCTTTGAAGGGCGTAAAATTCGTTTTGGAGTAAAACGGGGAAAAGTTGAGGTCCACGTTATGTGGGAGGGGGGGTGGAAGGAGGGGGAAGGAAGGAGAGGGGGGAGAGGGGAAGGGCGTAGATGGGGGTGGGAGAGGAGCGGGGGGAGAGAGGTGAAGGAGGACAGGTGGTTCTCCGTTCAAGATTATTAAAAGAATATGGTCCTGTGGCCTAACTGATTAGAGTAACCGTTAAAAACTCGTGTGGCATTCATAATACGTTTCATGATTCTAATCCTCAAAAAGTGCTCGCGATGAGAACTTGGTGATTTCCCACATGAACGGGAAATCCAACGGATGATAAATTGCAACTTCATCCAAGAACCCTGGAAAATATAGACCCGGCAGTAAAGCATTTGAAGCAGAGCAGTGATTCCTATTGATAAGTTCGTTGAACTCACTAAAGACCAGAATTTTACATGGAAAGAGAAGATTTTTTCATGAAGATTATCCGCATCTATTTCCGAGCAAGAAGCGAGGGCTTGGCGATAATCGAGCACCGGGACGGCGCTCTCATAAGGAGGGGAGGATGTAACATTCCGTATTTAAGGTCGCTATTTATTCTGAACTTCATTTCTATTTTCATTTTTAAGTAAAGTCCATTTAATTTTAACTTTACAACCGATTTAGTAAGAATTTCCCCGTGTCTATAGCTTGTGTAGCCGTATTTATAAATCTATTCCGTCTTCGTGGAAGCCTAAGTGGTTAATAATCACATAAATTCCCACGATGATTATAAGTTACACCATTTTACATTTCCATTGTGTTTCGCGTTTACGGTAATTTTCTAAACTTAAAACTTCCGCGTTTACTAAACCTTACCTTTATTTAATTTACTCTTACACTAACACATTAAATAAATACTTATCGACTACAAATCAAAAACAATTACATTTTCACACTCTAATGGGCCTATGCCGGTTACCCAACTACACACACAAACACTTTCACCTTTTTACACTTTCTATAAAACACTCATTTCCTCATTTTTCCATACATGCATGTCTCCTCATTTCACCTAGTTCAAAAAAATTCAAAATCCTCTCTTCTTTGGCCCCCTTGCTGCCGAAATTACCCTCACCAGCACAATAATGCATACAAAATTATTCTCACTCATTTTTTAATCTCTTATCAACATCCATGAAGTTGCTGCAAAATTTGGTAGGTTTTTCTTGAAGTATGAAGAAAGTTATTAGAGTTTCTCTGTAATCATATCGATTAATTTTTTTTTTTCATTTTAATCCAAGAAAATCGGAAGTTTGATTCTGGAAATACATATTTATATGAGCTGAGTTGTTGTTAAGAGCTTGGGATGGCATTGAATGTGATTGGTTAGAGTTAGGATTGATGTTTGAATAGGTTTTAGAGTGAAAAATATGGACTGTTTTGGAACAGTAGGAAAAACGGGTTATAACAAAAATATTTCGGCTTGGAGCCTATGATTAAATTATATGACTGGAAAGATACATGTCTTAGCATCATAGGATAGTTGGATGCTCAACCAACTCCTTGGGATGAGGGAGTTATGTGGTCACAACGAAAAAATAGTTCAAATCGGACCTATGATTAGAAAATGAAGTATAAACTCAAATATTGCCATAAAATGGAGGTTGTAAAAGAATGGGTCAGTGAAGTCATCTTAAGTGAAGCCATATCCTTTGACCTTCCCATACATTTCTATCATGGTTTAGGGATTTATGGCCATATTGTAAAGGGTAAAATGTTTGGAGAACCTTTCGTTTTGGATAACCAGGTAAAATAGTCCATTTCACAAAGTTACGAAAACTTTGTAGATATATGAGGCTGGCATTTTTTGAAACTAGACCAAATAGCTTTTCCAGGAATGAATGCCTCACATATCAGAAACATTTTGTGAGCTATGAGATATGATCCCATAAAGTCGAGTTAAAATATCAGAAACTAAGTTTTTTTACGTCTAGTCAAAAAATGTAAAAACGTATCGTACACCATGATAAAATAAAAATTAAAAGCCGAAACTTAGTAGATGTCTCATGGGTTGCCTATAAGACCAGGTCACAAGTCATTTTAGGGTTAAAAGGGACTTTGGGGAAAAGTTCTAGGTGGAATCCATGCTTATCTCGACGCGACACATCTCATGATCACATGTTTTAACTTTTACGTATTGTTACTTCTATGTACTAAGTCCCGTCACATCTCCTATAGGTTGTCGTGTGATTTTTGTGGAGCTCATCCAACGATCTATATACTCCATCTTCTCAAATCCTCGATCGCTTATTTGACTTACAGTGGAGTTCAAAGCCTCGCTTTTACAAAAGTTATTTTTCTTAAATCCCACGAGGTAGATTGCATGCTATTTTTATAAAAACGAACACAAGTAGTTTTCTTTCTTGTATGCTTGGACCCGTGTATGTGAATATATGATTGTTTTACGCTTGAGTGCTTTTCGTCATAAGACCCCAATCGTGACCGACAACTACCTATGATGGGTAGCCGTGCTCATTACAATTAACAGCGCTATGGGCTTGACAACCCGGTTCGGTTTTTGGGAAGTTTGAATCCGAAAAGTGAGCACTCCCAATGTACGGACATATTGTATGGAGATTTGAGTAGGTATCTGTCAAAATACCTAGCCTGGGGGCATTCATTGTATTATTATAAATTGTTTATGGAATTCGTCAATGGGATCGGTGTCGCGAGCTCAATGCAACTGTTGGTTATTAGCTTGTCTGATCAACAAGTCTATATGATGCTTATGAATATTATAATGCTTGTGTTCAACCCTCTTTCTACTATTTATTACTTATAAAACATATGAATTCACTCAACCTCGTGTTGACTTTTTAGCATGTTTCATCTTAGGTAATTGAAGTCTAGAGACTTGAAGGCAATAAAGAGGAGGATTCGCGCTAACATTTTGTGCATTGCTTTAAAAATCCATTACTTAACAAAAACTTAAATTTAGTTTGTTAAATTCAAACTTGTTTTATGTATGGTAACAAATCTTTTGGGACTACGCTTTTGAACTCTGAACAAAAATAATGGAATGGTTGTTTGTTTTAAAACGTCTCTTTGAGTCGTTCTTTATTTCTTGCGACTATTGTACTTCTATTTAACACCCAAATTGTTGGTTCCGCTGCGTGTAAATTTGGGGGTGTTAAAAGATCCCAATCTCCACTCGGTGAGGGCACTCGCAAATCAAAGCCTTTGCCTAAGAGTAAATTCGACTGATCCCCAAGACTAAGAGGGAAACAAACACCCCGCTAATATGGGATTGCCTGCCACTCACCCCGATGAAGGTATTAGCACAATCAGCCTTTACCTGAGGGGACAAACATCAATTTTAACGACTCAGAGAGACTTAACCACTCGTTGATAAGGATTCCTCCACCCCTCTTATTACTGCTCTCTCAGGGACTGATGCTGAGTACCAGGTGGATAAAACCCAATCCACTAGATTTGAGGTATCGATTCCTGAACAAAATAAAAGCAAGATTTCTTTTGAAATAGAGCTGGATACTAAACCCCTGGTCCTTACAACAATTGCTGATATTTAGACTCTATTGGGTGCCTCTAATGAGGAACTTGAAGATGATAGTTAGGATGTTGTGTTTGAAGCTGGAGAAGAGATGGATGAAGACATCTAACAAGCCGATAAAGAAGAAACTCAATCTCCAAAACCTTCCAAGGAACCATCCACTGAAATACCTACTGAAGAGCCTGTCTCCACTGAACATCAGTATCCCTCACCAAACAAAGAACAACCTGGATCCTCCAAACCTTAAGAGACTGATGCATCAGACTTTGAGTCCTCCTTCGCAGCTCAGCCTCAGGTGATTGATGACTTATATAGAGAGATGGATAATCTGAGAGAGAGGCAGGGAGCGTTGACGAGGACGATGGTGGAGGTGAGTGATATTGAGGCGACTAACAGCATTGCCATCTGGGAGATCCCCTAGAGTGAACTGCCTTTGGAGGTGAGGTGCAGACACAGCAGACAGCTCTACATGAAAACTCCAGGTCGAAGAAGCATAGTGGCAAGACTCTACTTAAGTGGCTGAGATGCACAGTCGCGAGGGTACCTTGATGCAGTACATGCTGTGGATGGAGGAGCGCCTCACTGTTTTGGAGAAGAGACTTCTAGGACCGCCTCCGGGGGCCCAGTAGTCATTTTCTTCCTTTCTTACCTTGTTGGTCTAGGATCTTTTGCATAGTACACTAAACTGCTAGTGCCAGTTAGTGACCTTGTGCTGCCAGGTGTATTTTGTTCTCTATGTAAACACCGCCCTGTCCTATTGGATTTAGGTAGGATGCACTCCTAGTAGCTTAGTAATTATTAGTTGTTTCTTCTTATTGGATCATGTAGTCACTAAACCGGCCTGTCGGTTAGTTGACATAGTACTAGTGCTTGTAATGACCTAAGTCATGTTTAGGTCATGTTTTGTAAAACACTACGACACTGTACTAATTTTGGGTGCTTAATGAAGATGGCTACTTTGATCTTTAATTGATGTGTTATGGTTGCTTATATGATTATCCAATTGTTCGCTTCCTTGATTGTTGCTCATATGATAATTTTATTATTCCTGTAAGTTATAATTATACCAATGGTATGAATACTTACACTTTTCTTTTTCCTGTGTCGTGATAGAATCATGGCTCCTAAACAAATGTCGCAAGCTGCCATTGCCAAGCTAGTTTTCGACGAAGTGGTTGAAGGCTGCTTGCCGCCGACGTGCACAGAACGTACAGTGCTGGAGGACCTGGCAACGTGGAAGGCGCAGGCAATGCAAGAGGTCCCGAAAGAGCACAACAGGCTAGGGATTGTACTTTCTTAAGTTTCATGAAGTGTGGTCCTACTCAATTCCATGGTAAAGAAGGGGCTATTGAACTTTGCCATTGGTTTGAGAAGATGGAAAGTACTTTTGGGCATCAAGCGAAAATGCACTGAAATGGAGCTCAAAGTTCAAGTTTGTGTGCTACCCTTCAAGGTTGAGCTTTAACCTGGTAGAACAACCCAAGTCGCCACCCTCGAATTAGCAGAGGAAAGGGGAATCATGGGATGATATAAAAGAAGATGATGTTGGAAGAATTCTGTCTGAGAAGAAATATCAAGGCTGGAAGTTGAGTTGAGAAACTTGAGGATACGGGACCATGACATAGTGCTTACACCCAACCGATTTAATGAATAGGTTTTCATTATGTCTTGAGGTTGTTCCATCTATCAAAAAGCGATCAGTCAATATATCAAGGGGTTGTCATCATACATTCAGGGTGAGACCTATTCTTCTAAGCCAACTACCCTAAATGAAGCTATAAGGATGGCGCATGGTCTTATGGAGCAAAAGTCAGGGTTGGAAGGAAAAAGATGCTAATAATACACGAGGAAAATGGGTTTGTGGAAATCAAGCGAATAATCAATGGAAACCGTAATTAACAATTCGGTTGGGGAAAACCGTGACATCACCACCGGTACAATTCCAAACCAATAGAAACCGAAGGAATGGGCGGTGCTAGGGCCATTGACGCAAGCCTCAAGGTGAAATGTGGAACCAAGGAGGGCACGCCCTGATGTGCAAAGGTGTAACATGTTCCATTATGAAAAATTGCCCCGATGAAATTGCAATAAATGTGAACATAAGGGGGGACTTAGTTGCTAGGGATCTGTCGTGGTATAAGAGTAGTAGCCATCGTGGCCCTAATCTGAGCGATTTTCGGGTTTTTTGTTTCATGTGTGGGGACCCGATCACCTTGCCAACAGTGAATTGTGTCCAGTGAAAAGAAGCAGGATAGAAAGGACTGCAAGTGGCCATGTTTATTGCCGTAAAAAGATGTTGATCACGCCCAGGTCAAATGTGGTGACTGTATGTTTATGCTATTAATAGTTTTTTTAGCTTGTTGTTTGATTCGGGGTTCGGGACCAAGAGTTTAAATTAAATGCTTAGTATTACTCATTTAATTTAACATGATCCGGAAAGAATAAGTGCTAGTTATGAGGTCGAGTTAGCCGATGGAAGGATCGCTAGTACAAATACGTAGTTTATTGGGTGCACGTTTAAATCTAGTCAATCATTAATTAAAAGCGATTAATGCCTATAGAAACTTGGTGCTTTTGATGTCATAAGTGGCAGGTTTGGTTAGCTGATAATGATGCGTCTTCATCTGTGGTAATATGGAGGTGCACAATTCCTGATTAAGAATCGAACGTTAGTGGTTAAGGGTGATAGCAATTCTTCCCGATTAAAAGTGATATCCTGTATTAAGGCAAGAAAATACATCGAAAGAGGATGTCATCTATTCTTAGCTCACGTTACCGAGAAGGAGAAATCTGAGAAACGTCTCGAAGATGTACCGGTAATTCATGATTTCCCTGAAGTATTCCCTGATGACTTGCTGGGACTTCCCCCGCCTCGACAAGTTGAGTTCAAAATTGATCTAGTGTCGGGTGCTGCTCCAGTTGCCCGTGCACCTTATCGCTTGGCCCCGTCAGAAATGAAGGAATTATCTGAGCAATTGAAAGAATTGTTGGAAAAAGGATTTATTCGCCCGAGCTTGTCACCCTACGGAGCTCTGGTATTGTTCGTAAAGAAAAAGGATGGGTCATTTCGTTATCGTGGTCGATTCGTGAACTGAAATAAGTTGTCGATCAAATAACGCTTCCTCTCCGGAATGGACGATTTATTCGATCCAATACAAGGTTCAAGTGTATATTCAAAAATTGATCTTACGACTCGGGGGTATCTTCAACTTGCGTTTCGAGTAGAGGATATTCCCTATCACGCTTTTCAAACGAGGTATGGTATCTATGAATTCCAAGTGCCAGTGATGCCGTTTGGTCTTACAATGCACCCGGCATGTGTTCATGGGAATTTGAGGAAACCGCGTTCTGCAAGCGAATCTTGATAAAATTCGTAATTGTATTCATCGACGACATTCTCATTTACTCAAGACAAGGGAGACATAGTGAGCTTTCTAAAGATCATTTTGGACTGCTCAAGAAAGAGAAGTATTATGCCAAATTCTCAAAATGTGATTTTTGGTTGGAGTCCGTTCAATTCCTTGGCCATGTTATTAATAGGGAAGGCGTCCATGTTGATCCCGCAAAAATTGAAGCTGTCAAAAATTGGCCTGTTCCGAAGTCGCCAACTGAAGTAAGACAATTTATGGGATTAGCCGGCTATTATAGAAGATTCATCGAGGGATTTTCTTTGATCGCCAAGCCGCTTACCAGACTTACTCAAAAGAATAAGAGATTCGAGTGGGGGTGCGGGATGAGGATGAAGCATTCCAAAAGCTTAAGCAAGATCTATGTACTGCTCCAATTTTAGCTTTGCCCGAAGGTCCTGATGATTTCGTTGTTTATTGCGATGCATCACTCAAGGGTTATGGTGCGGTACTAATGCAACGGGATAAAGTGATTGCCTATGCTTCCCGGCAATTGAAAACTCATGAAGAAAACTACACTACTTACGATCTTGGAAGTAGGTGCTCGTGGTTTTTGCTCTTAGATCTGGAGGACATTACCTCTATGGTACAAAAGTGTGTTGTGTACACGATTCCTTAAGAGCCTACAAATACATTTGGATCAAAAAGAGCTAATTATGAGGGCACGGCGTATGGATTGAGGTATTATGGTGGATTATGATTGCGGAAATTCGTTACCATCCGCAAGGCCAATGTGGTGCGATGCTCTTGTGCATGAAAAGTACGAGAGGAAGCACTTGAGGGGTTTGATCTTTGGTGATGTCTATACACGATCTGTCGAAAGGATACTCAAAGGCCCAATTGGAAGCTGGTGAAACAAGAAAATGTCAAAGAAAAATCATAGGCCGATGTTGAAGCCTATTTTCGAGATTCACATCTGACGGGATTCGGTATTTGAAAATCGTGTTGTGTCGTGGTTGTTCTTGTTGTTGGGCGGAATACCGAGTACTTGATTATGCACGAGTCTTTCATAGTCGAAATATTCTATTATCCAGGGTTATGACAAATGTATCAAGACATGGAAGAAGTTTATATTGATGGCGAATATGAAAGCGCGTTGCTACATATGTTAGTAAATGCCTTACGTGAGCCAAAGTCAAAGCCGGCATCAGCGACCGTCAGGACTTCTGCAGCAACCCAAAAATTCATTGAATGGAAGTGGGTAATATTATATAGATTTCTTGTTACAGGCCTTCCATGAGAATATTCTAGTGGTTATCGATTCTATTTGGGTAATTGTTTCGATCGGTTGATAAATCATGCTCACTTTTTGCCGATGAAGAAGACTGATTTAGTATGGAAAAACCTAATCGGCGTATCTGAAGGAAAGTTGTTCTGTTGACATGGGAGGTACCATTTGTCAATCAATTTCAGACGCGATAGTCGATTTGCGTACTGAGTTTTGGAGGTCCCTTCAAATCCACTTTAGGGACAAAACTTAAATATGAGTTCGGCTACCACCCGGAACGGGATGGTCAAAAGTTGAGAGGAACGATTCAGACCTTGAAAGATTATGTTGCGTGCCTGCGTATTGATTTCGGTCTGGAACGTTAGGATCGGACACTAGCCTGCCTGGTCGAGTTCTCTCTCAATTATCAGTTACCACGCTAGCATCAAGGCTGGCACCGTTTGAAGACTTTATGGAGAAGAGGAGAAAGTGCAGGGATCCCCTTTTGTTGGAGCGAAGTTGGGGGGGACAACAAAACTAACTGGGCCCGAGTTAATCCGTGAGACCACGGAAAAGATCATTCAAATTAAGAACCGTTTGCTCACCGCAAGAAGCCGACAAAAGAGTTATGCTGATGTGAGACGAAAGCCGATGAGTTTAATGGTTTTTTTTTTTTATCCCCCCCCCCCCCCCCCCCCCCCCCCCCCCCCCCTTTATTTTTTGGGTGATATGGTTTATGCTCAAGGTTTCGGCTTGGAAGGGCGTAATTGTTTTTGGTAAACGGTGAAAAGTTGAAGTCCAGTTATGTGGGAGCCGTTCATGATTATTTAATGAATTGGTCATGTGGCTAATCGATAGAGTTACCGGTAAACTTCGGGGCATTCATTATACGTTTCATGTTTAATCTCAAAAAAGTGCCTCGCGGAGGAGAAATTGTGTGTTCCCTTGAAAAAATCCAACTGGATGATTAAATTGAACTTCATCGAAGAAACCCGTTGGAAAAATATAGACCGTGAAGTTAAAGCAGTGTGAACAGAGAGCTGGATTCCTATTATAAGTTTCGTTTAGGAAACTCAGAAAAGGTCCAGAATTTCCATGGGAAAGAGAAGATTTTTTCATTGAAGAAAGTATCCGCATCTATTTTCCGAGCAAGAAGCGTGGGGCTTGGCGATATCGTTGCACCCGAGGACGGCGCTCTCATAAGGAGGGGAGGATGTAACATTCCGTATTTAAGGTCGCTATTTATTCTGAACTTCATTTCTATTTTCATTTTTAAGTAAAGTCATTAATTTTACGTTTACCCGATTTAGTAAGAATTTCCCGTTCTTAGCTTTGTGTGAGCCGTATTTAGAAATCTATTCCGTCTTCGTGCCTTAAGTGGTTTAATAATCTCATAATATTCCCCGATGATTATAAGTTACACCATTTTCATTTTCCATTGTGTTTCGCGTTTACGTAAATTTCTAGCTTAAAACTCGCGTTTTACCTTAAACCTTACCTTTATTTAATTTACTCTTACACTACACTTTAAATTAAATACTTATAACTACAAATAAAAACAATTATATTTTCACACATCTAAGGGCCTATGGCCGGTTACCCATCTACACACACAAACACTTTCACCTTTTTACACTTTCTATAAAACACTCATTTCCTCATTTTTCCATACATGCATGTCTCCTCATTTCACCTAGTTCAAAAAAAATCAAAATCCTCTCTTCTTTGGCCTCCTTGCTGCCGAAATTACCCTCACCACCACAATAATCTTACAAATTTATTCTCCTCATTTTTATCCTCTTATCACCATCCATAAGTTGCTTGCAAAATTTGGTGGTTTTTCTTGAAGTTTTGAAGAAGTTATTAAGGTTATCTCTTAATCTTTAATTTTTTTTTTCATTTTAATCCATGAAAATGGAAGTTTGATTCTGGAAATACATATTTATATGATGATGAGTTGTGTTAAGAGCTTGGGATGGCATTGAATGTGATTGGTTAGAGTTAGGATTGATGTTTGAATAGGTTTTAGAGTGAAAAATATGGACTGTTTTGGAACAGTAGGAAAAACGGGTTATAACAAAAATATTTCGGCTTGGAGCCTATGATTAAATTACATGAATGGAAAGATACATGTCTTAGCATCATAGGATAGTTGGACTGCAAGTCAACAAAGACTCCTTGGGGATGAGGGAGTTTTATGGTTCAAAACAAGGAAAACGGTAGGGTTCAAATCTGGATCCTATGATTAGAAAATGAGTTAAAATCCAATTTTGCCATTATAAAATGTTTAGGGTTTTAAAGATTTGGGTCAGTGGTAGACATCTTAAGGTAAGACATAGCCTTTGGACTCACTTCATTTTATCTATGGTTAGGATTTATGGCATTTTAGTACGGGTTAAATGTTTTGGAAACTTTCTGTTTTGGATAACCAGGGGTAAAATAGTCTTTTCACATAGTTACGAAACTTTGTAGATTATGAGGCTGGCATTTTTGGAAACTAGACTCAAATAGCTTTCCAGGAATGAATGCCTCACATATAGAACATTTGTGAGCTAGGAGATATGAGCCCATAAAGTCGAGTTAAAATCAGAAACTAAGTTTTTTACGTCTAGTCAAAAATGTAAAAAACAGTATCGATACACCGTGATAAAATAAAAATTGAAAATGCCGAAAACTTAGTAGTGTTCATTTGACTATTAAGACCAGGTCACAATTCATTTTAGGGTTTAAAAGGGACTTGGGGAAGTTTCGTGGAATGCCATGGCTCTATCTCGGAAACACTTTGATGATCACAATGTTTAACTTTTACGTATTGTTACTTTCTAAGTACTATGTTCGCGTCACTCCTATAGGTTTGTCGGTGTTTTTTTCGGTAGCTCTCTCGATTATATACTCGTTTCAATCTCATGTTATTTGACTTACAGTGAGTTCATTAGCCTCCGCTTTTCAAGTATTTTTCTTAAATCCACCGAGGGAGATGCATGCTAGTTTTTATTAACGAACACAAGTAGTTTTCTTTTGTATGCTTTGGACCGTATGTGAATATCTTGATTGTTGCTCTTGAGTAGCTTTCGTAATAAGACCCCCAATCGTGAGCCGTCAAATACTATGATGGGTAGCCGCTCATACAAATGAAAAGCGCTATGGGCTTGACAACCCGGTTCGGTTTTTGGGAAGTTTGAATCCGAAAAGTGAGCACTCCCAATGTACGGACATATTGTATGGAGATTTGATTAGGTATCTGACGAAATACCTAGCCTGGGGGCATTCATTGTATTATTATTAATTGTTTATGGAATTCGTCAATGGGATCGGTGTCGCGAGCTCAATGCAACTGTTGGTTATAGATTGTACTGATCAACAAGGTCTATTATGAGCTTTTGGAATATTATAATGCCTGTGTTCTCAACCTTTTTTCTATCTATTTATTTACTTATAAAAAATATGAATTCACTCAACCTGTGTTGACATTTTTGAATGTTTCAATCTTAAGGTAATTGAAGTCTAGAGACTTGAAGGCATAAAGAGGGGGATTGCGCTTACATTTTTGTGCATAGCTTTGTTAAAAATCTATACTTAAAATAACTAAATTTTAGGTTTGTTAAATTAAAATTGTTTTTATGTATGGTAACAAAATCTTTTGGGACTACGCTTTTGAACTCAGAAACAAAAATTAATGGAATGTTTGCTTGCTTTTAAAACGTCTCTTTGAGTCGTTCTTTATTTCTTGCGACTATTGTACTTCTATTTAACACCCAAATTGTTGGTTCCGCTGCGTGTAAATTTGGGGGTGTTAAAGGATCCCATTCTCCACTCGGTGAGGGCACTCGCAAAAAAAGCTTTGCCTTAAAGTAAATTCGTTTGTCCCCAAGACTAAAGTGGGAACAACAAATCACCCGTAATATGGGATTGCCTGCCACTCACCCCGATGAAGGTATTAGCACAATCAGCCTTTACCTGAGGGGACAAACATCAATTTTAACGACTCAGAGAGACTTAACCACTCGTTGATAAGGATTCCTCCACCCCTCTTATTACTGCTCTCTCAGGGATGATGCTGAAGTACAGGTGGATAAAAACCCAGATCACTAGATTGAGGTTCGATTCCTGAACAAAATAAAAGTAGATTCTTTATGATAAGTGGAGCTGATTGGAACCCTGTCCTTACCACAACTGTTGATATTTAAGCTTTATTAGGTACCTCTAATGATGAACTTAAAGATGATAGTGATGATGATGTGTTTGAGGCTGGAGATGAAATGAATGAAGACATCCAATGAGCTGATGAAGAAGAAACCCAATCTCCTAAACCTTCCAAGGAACCATCCACTGAAATCCCTACTGAAGAGGTTGTCTCCTAAGAACATCAGTCTCCTTCACCTAACAAAGAACAACCTGGATCCTCCAAACCTTAAGAGACTGATGCATCAGACTTTGAGTCCTCCTTATGTTCTGAGACTCTCAAGCCTTATGATAACTACATGCCAATCACTGAAAGACAGTTGGTCCAAAATCTTCAACACTTTTCAAAAATTCTATATGCTTAGGTTGCTGAAGATAATTGGGAGAAGCATGAAGAAGCTGCTGCCTCCTATGTTGACTTAAAGCATGAGATTGAAAGATTCCATGATGCCACTTACAAAGCCCATGAGGACACTAATACTTCCCTCAATAACTATGAGAAGCTTCTTACTCAGTTCAAGACTCACACTGGTAAAAATGTTGACAAGATCCTTCATATTCTTAAGGAAATTGAGAATGCTGTCAAGGAGGACATTGCTTTGAACAAGAAAGTGCTTGAGGTTGTTGAGGCTTACACGTTGAATCTCTTTTGGCTGAAGTCACTGCTCAAAATGACCATCTTGCCAAATAGGCCGAGTCTTCTACCTCAATGGCCTGGAGTGTTAGCCCTCAGATGACAAGGATAGAAAACACTTAGACTCATATCTAGTCTGATCTAGCAACACTCAAGTCAGACACCTCTGAGATCAAGACCATGATGACTGAGATCTTCTGTGCCTTCAAGGGGCAATCTTCTTTCACTCCCTCAAGTAGTGTGCCTAAGCTAACACTTGTTATCACTAGAGTTTCACCATGTGTCTGAGCCAAGAACCTCATGTGTCTGAGCCAATTCCAATCACCATTATTAGACCAATGACCAAGCCTACTCCTGAACTTGAAATAATTGGATCTTCATCAAGACTTCAACTCACTGATACAATTCTTGAAGTCCAAATTCCTCAACCTGAAACTCAGCATACAAATCCAAAGCCTAACAGAGGAAAGGGTATATCTAGAGACACAGACGAATCACCACCAAAGGCTAGTTAAAGCCTCAACAAAATTTCGTCCAGATCCTGATACCCTTGTGCTTGTACCTTATGAAGTTAATGGAAAGATGTTTCAGCTAAATAATGAGGAAATTCAAGCTCACTTAGACAAGGAAGAAAAACTAGAAAAGGCTACAAGAGAAGCAAGGCTTAGTAAGTCTGAGTTAATCAAGGTTGTACATGAAGTGGCCAAAGAAGCTAGAGTAGATCCTAAAGCACTTCAGAGCTCATAGGGTGATCAGGAGTTCATCAAGAAGCAGAAAGCTGAATTAAATGTCCTTAACAAAGAACGCCTAAAGAAACTTGAAAAGGCTAAAGTGCTTAGGAAGAGAAGGATTGATCAGTACAAATGGACCACAAGTAGCAGACTCAAGCCTGAGACTACCACTGACATCCACATTCATCCAAACACAAAACCTGTTGTAATCACAGTCTACAGAGGAAATGATCAAAGGAACTTTGAGGTTCATAACTCCTTCAGGTTTGGTATTTTGGGGTAACCGAATGGGATGAATTGGGTCCCATCATTCCAAAGAAGAAGAATAAAGTTGTTGGTGAATTGATGACATTCCTAGGAAAGAAATATGACAGACTGAAAGTGATCCCTGGAGAAATTAGGATAACTTCATCTCTTCCTGCCCTGGACAAGCTCCTCTCCAAATCACAGGCAGAAAAAGGAAGGTTTAAGAGTTGTAACATGAGGTTCGTATCCCTGGACTTTAATGCAACAAAAGTCTTCCTGAAGGAGTGGAATTTGTCAACAACCTGGTGATTGAACAACTTTAAAATGGACTCTTCTTCATAGATGTCTTTGGTGACGAGGCTTTTCAAAGAATGAGTGATATTCACAAAGTAGATGTTGATACACTGTTAACCTACCTGGTAATGGCCTCAAATGTCAACACTCCTGCAAATCAAAGGTTCTGCATGGTACTGAGGAGTTTGATTGATAATCACCCTGACAAAGAGAAATTAAAGTCAAAGAGAGTGAAGCTAGAAGCTGTTGGATACTCACTGAACTGAGTACTTTTGTAGTTTTTTATTTTATGTTTTGTAATAGGCAGGTAGAACTTTGTAACCCCCGGTGAATGAAGTACTTTTAGTTATCAGTATCCTTTAATTGCTTTCTAGACTCAGTGTAAGAAGAAGATGTATTTACTCACTTACACAGAAAAACACTTAGGCTATATTTATATCTAAATAAAGGAAGATTGTTGGGCCAATTCAGTGTACAATGATCTTTTACTTGGATTTGAATACAAAATATCTTAAGTGTTAGATAACCTTAAACATTCCTAGGTCACTGAGTGATCAGTCACTCAGTGAGTCACCCTCAAGTGCTCAACATGAGTCTACAAGAAATACTCAACCATTCAGTGAGGCGGTTCTCAGTGAATGAAGTCCCTGAGCCAAAGAAGAAAAAGACGGGTTCAGTGAGTTATGGCAATAGACTCACTGAACCTCATACGATCTCCAACAACTATAAGACCCTGAAGACAAGTGCCTGAAGAATAGGCGAGATAGTTTGAATGGATAAGTCCAAGCTCTTATCCATTTGAAGTGAAACTATCCTAAGTAAGGTATGAAGACAATGTCAGTGTCATCACTGTCCTTAGAAAGTGCGTTTGTCCCATTTATAGGTTAGAATTGTAATAGAGACAAACTTGTATAAATAGTATAAATAGACACGCACTTATCACCCATGTGGTTATGACCCTACCTAAGTAATATAAATAGACATACCTTGTAAACGGAGTAGGTGAAGTTTGTGAAATCAAAGTCGTATCTTTCACAAACACATACTACTCCAAATCAACTAAGCCCATGAGCAAGCTCAATAGGTTAGCATAGTTGTCAACTTAACATAATACTTTAAGTTATGCTAAGTTGTTAGTGAGGAGATCACACATACACATTGTCATTCAATTTTCATTGTTTTTTTTCATAAATAATGAAGTATAGTTCTTAATAAATTTATAAGAATTAAATGTTGAAAAGTTTTGTGTCTTTTACTTAGCGTCTTTACTTTATTTACAAAACCTTTTTAAACAATACTTTACATTCATGTCATGAATTAATGTATCATAGCTTTGTAGTTATTGATAACTATATAAAAGAGAACAACAATTGTTAACATATAAATGGACAAGAAGGTATTTATAACACAATCTTATAAATTTATGTGTATACAATTTGTTAATTATTAGATGGAGTGGGTCGCTGAACCAAGTGTCGTATTGTCATTACTCATTACTTCGTTCAACTACCCTATCTTTACTTCTCTGATGATACATACAATCTCTCTTTACACAACACTACTCCCAAAATTATTACTAGTACTTTTTAATTCATTATCCAATTTTCTCGGAAGAAAAAGTCAATTATTATCACAAGTAATAAACCCGGTTGTTGGTTGTTTTACTTATTGGACTTGAATAAAAAAAGCTGAAGTACACAAATAAGATAGCAGTTATCTAGAAGCATCATTATTTAACATAGCATTGAATAACTTTTGAATAAATAGTTGATAATCGGAACAGTAACTTAAACCACATGCTCTATCTTAAGAACAATATTCGAAAGGCGATGTTAGTGCTCAACGGTCCGGTCAGAGAATTCGTCCGCCCGTTTCATGTAAGACCACAAAGCTAGATGAGCTGAGCGACTCAAGGCTGAACATAAAGTTACTATATGTTCGGATTGAACTTGAGTCTCCTATGCATAAATTCACAAATTTTCTTCATTTTTTGGCGTAGTCAAAGTCTGAACCTGGATTGTTTATGTCATTTAGCTATTTTCCTCGCCAAAAATGTCATCGCCCGTTTTTCTTTTTTTAAGTGTTCATAAATTCACAAAGCTATACTTTTCACATTTACATGCAACTATTGTATCTCAAAAGAAATACTCCGCATGTTTTACTGGATAACGCTATAATTTACAAACAACGAGTCGGGGATTGCGCAAGATAGTTATATCATATGAAATTCGTGTTGCACAACATGTAAATATGACGCTATGTTCCTCTGGTTACAATAATTGTTTAATAATGTTTTAATGTTTTTCATTTAAGGAAACTGAATTAGTTGACAACTCAACTAGGGTCCAATGTTGAACTTCCATTAATCTCTCCATGCATCCACCATATGAGTTGTAAGAACTAAGAATTCTTCATTTCGAATAAAGATCGAACGTTGTCACTGCCTAATTAATCTGGCATATAATAATGACCTATCTATTAGTATCTTATTTTCCTACCAAGACATGCATTTAGTTTATAAGTGTTTGAAAAAAAATATGTATGTTTAAATTTCCATGTGTAAAAGAAAAAAATACATTGAAAGTCAAAGGGCAATTGCCTCTAAGAGTTTGTAAAATAATACAACAGTCAATATTTGTTCATATTGAATCTTTATAATCCCAAAGAATTTGTAAAAATTGAACCCCCTTTAAGAACCAATCTTCTCAATCTTAGGAACATGAACCGGGAAATTGTGAATCTCATCCGACCAAGGATTTTTCTCCTTAGCTGGATCGATTGTCTTCAAAGCCTTCCACACGGCGCTATTACATTTGAAACCCGAGCCGAAAGCTATTTGCCATGAGCGATCACCCTTGCGTATCCTACCCTTGGCCTCGGAATAAGCTAATTCGTACCACAATGAGCTACTTGATGTGTTTCCAAATCTATTGAGAGTCATTCTTGATGGCTCCATGTGCCAGTCAGTCAGATTAAGATTCTTTTCTATCTCATCTAGAACCGCTCTTCCACCCGCGTGAATACAAAAGTGCTCAAACGCTAGCTTGAAATCAGGAATATACGGCTTGATTTTCATTTGAAACACTTTCCTTGCAACTAGAGTTGCGAAAAACAATAGTTGTTCGGACATAGGAAGTACTAAAGGACCAAGTGTTGTGATGTTTGTTTTTAAGGCTTCACCAGCAACTGCCATAAGGTCTTTTGATAGAGCTACACCAATTTTCTTATTCTCATCCTCTTCTTGGAACACACAACTATAGCACTTGTCATCAGCACCTTTGTGTGTACGAACAGTGTGGATGAGTTGATACTTTGAACGACGTCGGTCAGAAGACTTATTCGACAACAAAACTGCCGCTCCTCCCATTCGAAACAAACAGTTTGACACAAGCATTGATCGATTGTTTCCAAAGTACCAATTTAATGTTATGTTTTCCATGCTAACCACCAACGCATATGAATTAGGGTTCACCTGTTTTCAAGACACAGACACACCATAAATGTTGATTCAATATTTACTACTAGCATACAAATTGATCCAACTTTTATATGAAAGGGATAAATAATTCAAGATGTATCTAACTTGCCATAATTTTTGTTAGTGTGTATCAATCTAATTTCCTCCTATTAAATACATAACCTAGCTGTTGTACTAAATGACATGATTGAATACACCAACTTAGATACACGAATTCGAAAGGAAGAAAGAAGAAAATACCTGCAAAAGTTGCTTAGCTAGATCAATGGAGATCAATCCAGCACTACAACCCATTCCACCAAGGTTATAGCTCAAAATGTTTCCTCTAAGCTTGTAACGATTCACAATCATGGAACTCAACGATGGTGTTGGACAAAACAAGCTACAATTGACTATCAATATCCCGATATCCTTAGGTTTCACCCCAGTTTTCGCCAACAAGTCGTCTATAGCACCATACATAACCATCTCAGCTTCTTTTCGTGCCTCAGCCATACACGGGTTCGGAGGAACTTGCAAAACCGCCTCAGGAAAATACGTCTTTTGTCCTAGTCCAGATCGTTCCAAAATCTTCTGTTGAAACGCTAAATTTTCTTCAGTAAATGTCCCGGCTTGAGTTGATCGGTCCATGAAGATTTCCCTTGTTACAATTCTAGCGTCTTCGGGTTTGTAACACGAGAAATCGACTAGGTAAACTTTTTTGGGCCTGCTCATGAAGTAAAGTGTTGCTAGAAACACTAGTAAAGCCGAGCATATGACAACCGTGACTAGATTAAACCTAAGCTGGTCCCATAAATGGACTATATCGTGTGAGGAAAGTGTCGATAAATGGATTGTAACGATAGCTAGTAAAGGGGTTAATAAAAGGTACATAGCGTGTGAGATCAAGTAATGGTAGCCTAGTTTAACGTATTTTAGTTTGATAGAGAGGAGAAAATTCGGGAGCTTCGCGACAACCGGTTGTCGTTGATCCGCCATGGAAATCGAATGTGGGAGCTTAATAGAATTTGATGAATATGAGGGAATTGAAGTTTGGAAAAAGTAATGGATTTAGAGATAGAGAAATGTGATATGGTACAACAAGGGGGGAAATGGGAATTTAAAGGGCAAGGAGGTGCAACCACCCCAACGACCTTTTTAATGTTAAAACTTATTGCACACTTATATAATATTTATCTTTTTAATTTATGGTTTCGTATAGGCTTGTGCAACTGTATAAAACTTGACACTGCATTGTTTTGCAACTGAAAATATGAGCTGTACGTGGCGAAGATATATGAAAATAAGAAGAAAAAAAACAGCTTGTATATTAAAGTTTATATTGAATGGTTATTAAAAGGTATTTGGTCTACTAGGAATGGCAAAAAAACCCAAACCCAATGGGGAAATCTAAAACCCGAAGTTTTTGGGGCGCAACGGGGCGGGGCATGCTTAACGGGTTACGGGGCGGTTTTCGGGGCATTAACGGGGATTCTTATCGGGTTCGGGGCGGGGACGGGGCATAACATCCCCAACCCGCCCCGCCCCGAAACTATACATACATATCGATATATTATTTTCATATATTGTTATGTTAATATTTACGTAATAAACCAATATTATCAAATTTTTGTAATATTATATTTTTGCAAGATTACAAGTTGTGATTAATAAAAACTTTTTTGTGTAATGTTTCTAAAATAAGTTTTGATTTTTTTTAACGTGGTTATAATTATTTATGTATAATTTCTTAAAAACTTATGAACGCTACTAATTATTATATTATTAGTGGGTTATTGATTATTCATATTATTGCATGTAATCACATTTGTAAAAAACATGACGTAAAAATAATAATAAACAGAGAATAACGTGTATTTGGTGGAGCAATGCGCTCGTAAAGTCGCCCCGATAAGATCTCCAACGGGGATCAGAGCGGGTTTGAGGGAGCACCTCGCCCCAATGGGGCGCCCCGATAAGATCCCCATTAAGGATCAGGGCGGGTTTGGGGCGTGGTTTGCTAATTGAGTTTAGGGATGGAGGGTGGTCGCCCCACCCCAAACCCGCCCCATTGCCATTCCTATGGTCTACTGATATCAAGAGCATCAACTGTGTTAAACATTTATAAAAGTTTATAGTTTTATTATGACATTAGTCTATAAATTTTTTTGTTTAATTAACTTATCTTCGCTATTGTATAAACCTCATAAAGATTTATAAACAATATACATAATTTAAATGCAGTAAATTACAAAAAAGTTATATAAAACTTTTTGTAAACTACTACAGTGGATGCCCTAAAGTGCATGACGAGTTTTTGCCTCATTAAAATGGTTGACGACAAGTCTTGCCTGAACGTTATATGAATAGTTAGTTCAACTTTAACTGTGACTAGTTTTTATTCTTGGAACGGCTGAGATTACATATAAGAACAAGTTAAAAGTCACCAAACAAGGATCTAAGGCTGGACGGTATAAGGTGAAAGTCACCTAGGTGACTTTACAACTCGCGCGTGAGTCTTATCTCGCCCTAAAAGTGACTTCACTTTTTCCCCACTAGCTAGGTGAGTTTGCTATGAAAATGGCTTGCTTAAGGTGAGAAACTCACCTAGTGTGAGTAAGGGTGTCAAAAAAGCCGACCCGACTTGAACCCGAACCCGACTCGAGCCTATTCGGGTCGTGTCACTCGGGTCAAAAATCTTATTCGGGTCAACCCGAATGACCCGAGTTCTAAATAGGGTCGGGTCTTGGGTTGAAATGTTTTGGCTAACTCGGGTTCGGGTCAACCCGATTGACCCGAATAATTTTTTTTAAAATTTTTTTCAATATAAATTAATAGATTTTCTATTTAAAAAAGTAAAAAAAAGATTTTTTTTGTCATTTTACCAAATTCGGGTTGACCCGAACCCGAATTGACCCGACCCGAATTGACCAGACCCGATTGACCGGAACCCGAGTAACCCGAGTTTTAAACAAGGTCGGGTTCGGGTATGGTTTTTTTGAGGTTTGACCCGACCTGATAGACCCGAACCCAACCGACCCGACCCGACCCAATTCACACCCCTATTTACTGCTTTGATATCACTGTCGTATCATAACCTTTCTTTGGGATAAAGATCGT
Organism: Tanacetum coccineum; assembly: GCA_026074375.1. NCBI lineage: Eukaryota > Viridiplantae > Streptophyta > Magnoliopsida > Asterales > Asteraceae > Tanacetum > Tanacetum coccineum. The sequence continues at coordinate 64,758 of BQNB010006159.1, read as the reverse complement.
CAAGTGTTTGTTTGCCTTTAATATCTGTAACTCCATCAGTATCTTTTGAAGTAATCTCTTCTGCGAGTTTAAAAGGACCTTCTTTGATTGAATCAATTAACATTTCACCATTCTCCTTGCCTCTGATAAAGAGTATAATCCGAGTCTTCCAGCTATCATACATGCCTTTTTCAAGCATTGAGGGACGGTTTTTAGAACTTGCGGCAATAACGTTCTCTGCCATTGTAGCCATTGATGAATTGATTGGGTAGTCTTTGTATGAAATGATATTACGAATCATTTTTTATGAAAAGGAAGTGTTGTATGGTTTGATTGTTGTTGTTTTAGTAAAAAGGTTGTGTGTTTAACTAAACCGTGAATAAAAGTCGAGACTTTATTACTTAAACTTGAAAACCCCTAAAAATTACAAACCTTAGGTTCGGCTAGGGTTTTTTCTTGTTCGGTTAGGGCTCCAAACTATGGAGGTTCGGTACAGGCTTCTTAGAGGTTTAGTGCCGTAGTTCAGTTAGGGTCCAGGTTTAGTAGAGATGGGATTGGTGTCTGAGGTTCGGTATCCTCACTAGAACGGTGGTCTCCTGTTCATTATCACTAGGTTCGGTTGAAAGCTATGTGGATCGGTTGAGCCAAAAAAAAAAAAAAGGAAAAAAAAAAAAAAAAAAAAAAAAAAATAACCATGTCGGCTGGACCACTTTGGTTTGATTGAGCCTTTTTGAGATACAAGAAACCATAAAAGACTTTGTGGGAAACATGGTTCGCACATTTTTTGAATGACTTTTGCAACAAAACTAGAGTTACTAGTTTGTAAAACCGATGTGGTTTGCAAAAGTTTAAGTCGTTATCTTCCGAAACCTTCAAAAATCACAACTTTCGTCTTCGAAACCTTCTTAGAATCCTTGTGCTACAAACTAAAGTTGTTAGTTTGTGTAACCGATATGGTTTGCACAAGTCTAAAACTTTCCAATCTGAAACCAACAAAAATCACACTTTTTTCACTAAAAACACTTAAAAGCACTTAAAACTAAAGTAAAGTTTAAAACATTTTAATGTTTCTTACCTCTAATATACATAAGGAATCATAAAATCAAACCTTTATGGTTTTTATTATTTTAAACACATAAAAGTTGAAATCATCATCCCATAATTAGTAAAAAGAGGCGAACCACTTAAAAAACAAAAAACCGAAACTTTAAATCTTTAAACACACACAAAAACACTACTAATCATCTCATGGCAATTGATATCAATTGATAGATATCAGAAACATGCACTACACTAATGTATTTTAGAGAGAGAGATTAGAGAGCGAGAGAGAAGTGAGACGTGGGAGAAAGGAGAGGGAGAGAGGAACGGTGAGATTCCTAAAGAGAGAAAGTAGAGAGGGAAATAAATACAGAAAATAAGATTAAGATGAGGAGAGGAGGGGGGAACGAGCGAGGCCGGGCGGGGGGGCGGGGGCCTGTGATGCGCTTGAGGCAGGCGGCGGAGATGCCCGAGGGGGGGGCAAGGAGATACAGGTATAAGGGAGGGACTAAGAGAAAGTGATTGTTACATAAATTAGGCTAAAAAGTCCTTCCCTATTTATTCAACTAATCCCTAGACTATGATAACTAGATAAATGACCTTGTAACCAACACTTTTTGTGTTTCTAACATACATCCATCCTATTTATTCATTCATCTCATTTCATTACTTCACACACAAAAATATTTCTCTCTTCCTTCTCTTCTTTTCTTTGGTTCGACCGAACCACTATAACAAACACACACTTTGTGTTTGTTTTCCTTGTTTTCAAACATTAGTTGTTGGTTGCTAGGTAAGTTTTAAATTTATAACTCGGTTACCGAATTTCTTAGCAACACATACGAGCAAGTGTACTCGTCCGTTGGTAGTAAGAGATTGGATGGTAAGTCGGGATCGTTCACAGAGATTAGTGTGTTTCGGTGATGTTTTAAATTCAGAAATAACAATCCTAAATAAGTAAGCAATGATTAATAAGAAGATATAAATGATTAAAAGACTACACTTTATTAGACTAGTTCGAGAAATCCGATTTGGTATGATTGTGAAGAACATCTTAACATGTTGATTATAAAAATTAGATGGTGATCTAATCTATTGTATTCAAAACCTTTAATCCTCTTTTTGATCTTAAGTGACAAAAACAAGCTTTAAGTTCAATCAATCAATTCAAGACTTGTTTAATTTTAAATTGTTTGATTCGTGGTTCGTTTCACAAACTTGTTAACACCCATAATTATGTTTCTTGTTAAAACAAATCGCTTAAAAAATGGTCAATACAAAAGGTATCCGATCATAGACAAAATGGCTATAATCGATTGATAACAATAACCCTTTCGACCTATGATACTCTTATCAATCAATCTGGTTTGATAAAACAATGTCACATGAAACATAAGCATAGATGGATCTTAGAAATAGCTTGAAATTGAATTAAAACATGTTATCATAGTCATAATCAAATCATCATACCACAAACATCATCTAATCAAGTGCATAAGAGCACTAGCCACTCATAGCAAACAAAGACATAATTCCAGAAATTATAGCATTAGAAAACATGATTAAAAGGTCTTACCATAGTTGTAAAAGATTACAAGAATATGAGGCTTTGATGCCGTGAATAATGATGATGAATTCTTGATGTTCTTGACCTCCTAAAGATGGCTTTCTCCTTCTTCTAACTTCTGGGATTTTTCTGGGTTTTTAGGAAAGGTTTATGGCTTTGAGGGAGTGTGAAGATGGCTACTAAAGAGTAGTAGAGAGAATGGTTGAAGGGATTTTTTGTTGTGTGTGAAAACAATAGCCAAAAGGGTCCTATTTATACTACTAGGAAGGCCATGGGGTCATAAATGCTAAACCTGGGGCCAAAGGATCATCAAATGCCAGGTACAAAGGGTCTAGATCCTTCTTGATCGTTCATAGAGCTTCAAGATTAAAATGGAGAAGCTGACTGAAAGTAGTCGGGCGATTCCTTTTTCCTGCTCGCCGGCTTCTCCTTTTGCCTGTAGGCTTCTTTCACCTGCCTTGCGGCTTCTCCCACGTTTCAGCATACAAATCTCTTGATTTTGTTTAAGCTTCCCGTTTGAGTTGTGCTTGGCCGTAGGTCATTATTCCTTAATTTAACTTTATTTAGGCTTTATCTTGGGACTTGGAAGCTTGAATGGTTTGTTCTTTTACTCTTAAAATGCTTTCGAACTTGTTCTTGATGCGGGATTCTTTGTACTCGTATAAAACTTGATTTATATATCGTTTCTTTGTCTTTTTCTTGCTTTTCATGTACTTGGCTACAAATAGACTTGCAAACATACTTGGGTACAATTAAGTAACAAAAGCATATAAAAATAGCCAAATAACTTATACAAAAGTACGGATAACACAACTAAAAACATACTCAATTTGAACATTATCAAATCCCCCCAAACTTTACCTTTGCTTGCCCTCAAGCAAATCTAAAATTAAAGAAAACAAATCCACATGGTACATGAGAATGATTAGAAAAATATGATGCAATTCTACCTTCGTATAGGTACATGATAAGACTCATCGTTTATGCTTTATTTGTGAAAAATCGAGATGTTTGACAATACCCATTGATTTTCTTGCTTGATTCACATTTCTATACACCTCACGAAAAAGGAATGAAGTTTAATTCACTCATCACTCATTTTATTATTTGGTGGAGTAAGAGAAATCACACTCATAGCTCAGTCGTGACTAAATCTATTACCATAAGCTTGTACAAGAAACAAAACAATAACCATGGGGCGTAAGCACCAAATGTGCAATCTAAAGAAGAATTTATCGGGTTGCATCGTTTAGGCTTTGGGTCTAGTGGGTATGGATAAGGTATGGGAATGTTTGGAGTAAGGTGTGTAACCAAATAACATAAGTCAAAAGTCTACAAACCAAGCGTCGCTAGCTACTACATTCCGCTATCCATATGAATTTTGAATGATGATACACTTTATTATTATATTTTCCGTATCACGTCTTAGCACATTGGCTAATCGATACCAATTTTTCTTCTTCTTCCTTCGTCTTCATATTATTTGGCACATTGGCTTTATTTCATTTTTTTAGCAAACACTAATATTCGACCAACCTTTGATCGACGATCATCATATGTCCATAACAAACAAAATGTCATGAGATATGGAGTTAGCGACTTTCTCAAAATTCATAAGGATTCCCCACATAACAACTATCGATCCAAGTAGCTAGCAACCAACTAATAGACTTGACTAGGGTAAGGCTAGGCTAAATAGTGTATATTTTCTTTTGGTGGATTTATCAATTAAGAATATGATGGCTTAGCATGTGTTTCTAAGGGTATCTAGTACTAAAAATGAGCACTAACAAATAGATCCATGTAAGTGGTTGACTAACCGAGGTGGTTAGCTCAAGGAATTAAAACATAAAGGAAGGCCATTTGGTTTTATTCCTAAGTTGCTTTTTTATCATGCACATACACTTATTATCACACAAGTGTGATCTCACTGCGGTATTTGTAATGATTTGCAAGAACAAGTTCTCATAGCAAAAAGATCGAGCATAAAAGATGTACGCTAGATATGGAACAGGCTCAAATCCTCACGATTTGATGAAGGGCTAAAGATGTGCTAGCAAAATTAACGAATCCTAGAATGGACTACAATAATAATCGGGACACTTCTAATTTTTCAAAGATTACAGATTTTACCAGTGGATTGATCTAGTTATTCTAATATATTATCCTAAAAGCGTGAAAACAACTAGATCATGAGGGCAAACAAGTATACAAAAAATAAAAATTAGCCCAAAAATATGAAAATTAAAAAATCAGTCTTGTTTTTCCTATTTACCCCCCCCACATTTAAGTTTAGCATTGCCCTCAATGTGACAAAACGAATCAAATAATAAAATAGGGAAATAAAAGTAAGAGAAAAAATAGACTTCCGGTTATGAGAAATAGTACTTGAGCTCCATATGCTTCTGGCATCATTACCTGCAGTAATCTATACAAAATACGAAATGCATAATATTTTTGGATTTTTGTTTGTTTTATAAAAGAACGTAATGCTACACCTCTACACTTAAGCTTGAACATGGGTTAGATAAAATTAGGGTGTGAACATTGAGGATAAACTAAGAAATAAAATACTGAAAATATTGAAAATACACGAGTTGCCTCCCGAGAAGTGCTTATTTTATTAACTAGTCATCAGCTGGACTCGTACTCCTTTTCACTTTTCTCTGAGTGGAATCTCCTCACTCGGATCTTCTTTGACGTAAAGAATATTTCCTTTAACTATTCCTTTGCCAGTTTCGTCTAGATCATACAGCTTAGCTTCGTTGCAAGTGTTTTCCACTACGTTGTATATGAATGGTTTTTCTGTGGCCCATGGCATGATTTTGTGATAGTCTTTTGGGAATGGTGACATGAATGAAATAGCTTTAATTTTCCCTTTTTCGCACATCAGATGAATTTCCTCACTTGACAACTCATTCAATTGCTCCTCATCATGGTATAGTTTAACACGGTGTCTATTGACAATAAAGCTTCCTCCATGTTTGTCATATAATTTAACATATCCAGATGGAAAACCATGTTTGACCATGACTGGTCCGTACCATTTTGATCTGAGTTTTGGAGCTTTGAACTTGTATTTTGAATTATATAAGAGAACTTTATCTCCGGCCTTGAATTATTTTTGGATTCCTAAAGCTTCTTATCATGATAAGATCCTTATTTTGAGCTTTGTAGAGTTTGGAATTCTCATACGCTTGGAGTCTCAATTCATCGAGTTCATGCAATTGCAAGAATCATTTTTCTCTGGCGATTTTGAGATCAGGATTATAGCTTCTAAGAGCCCAGTAAGCGCGGTGTTCGATTTCGAACGGCATGTTTTCCCATACAACAATCGGTATGGAGTAGTTCTAATTGGGGTTTTATATGCCGTACGGAATGCCCACAAAGCGTCATAAAGTTTCCTTGACCAAACGAAAGGATTATCCTTAACCGTTTTCTCGAGAATTCTCTTTAAGGCTTTGTTGGTGTTTTCGACATGGCCACTGGTTTGTGGATGGTAATTTGTAGCAAAACGATAATGAACTCTATATCGTTTTAAAACTTTCTCCATTTGTTTTTTATAGAAGTGAGTACCTCTGTCGCTTATCAAAGCTTTCAGAATACCAAATCGAGAGAAAAGCTTTTTCAAGAAATTGATTACAACTCGTGCATCATTAGTGGGTAGAGCCTCAGCTTCCGCCTATTTAGACACGTAATCAATAGCAACGAGAATGTATTCGAACTTATAGGATTTAGGGACTGGTCCCATGAAATCAATTCCCTAATATTTTAAATATTTCACTAACATTTATTTATTTTTTTTTATATTTTTTTGGGGGGTGTTTTTTTTTTGTTTTTTTTTTTGTTTTTTTTTTTATATTTGATGCTATATTGATTACATCTACATCTTTCGTGAGATGCTACCAGAATGCGTTGTGCAACATTACGTTTTTGAACTAGAGTATGAGCTTCTTTGAAAATTGTTGGACAATAGAAACCATCATCAAATACTTTCTTTGTTGTGGTGGAAGGACCATAGTGTCCCCCAGTTGGGTCATGATGACATACATCAAGAATTGTTTGGGTTTTGGAACCGTAAACACATCTCCTGATCATCCCATCGGGGCATATTTTGAAGAGATACGGTTCGTCCCAGAAACAATGCTTAAGTTCCAAGAAGAACTTGCATCGTTGGGCGTAGGTTAACCCTTTTCTGAGAATCTTCCAACTCGATAAGTTGGCAAAATTTAGCGAACCCTATGGAATTTCCTTCTTCATCGTATCGATGAGACATTCTTAAGGGTTTCATCAGGGTAATTATCATCGATATCTTCATCCCTTAATTCCTCTATATTTGGATTTTCAATTCATAACAAATGGTCTGGTGCGACATTTTCTACTCCTTTCTTGTTTTTGATCTCGATGACAAATTCTTAGAGTAGTAAAATCCATCGGATAAGACGCGGTTTAGCATCTTGCTTAGCAAACAAATATTTCAACGAGAGTGGTATTTAAAACAACTACTTTTAAAGATGAACACCCTGGTACGATCAAACTTATCCAAAACGCAAGACTACGGCAAGCATCTCTTACTCAGATAACGTATAATTTTGTTTTGCGTTGTTTAGAGTTTTGCTGGCGAAATGGATAGGACAGAAATGTTTTCCTCCACGTTGTCCAACCACAGTTCCAACAGCGAAATCGCTTGCATCGCACATAAGTTTAAACGGTTACGACCAATCTAGTGAAACCATAATCGGTGCATTCGTTAACTTTTCTTTGAGCGTTTTGAATGCCTTGATGCATTCTTCATTAAAGTCAAAGACTGAGTCTTTTTCGAGAAGTTTTGTCATCGGCCGGGAGATTTTGGAAAAATCTTTGATGAATCAGCGATAGAATCCTGCATGTCCTAGAAAACTCCTAACGGCTTTGACGTTAGTGGGTGGTGGAAGTTTGGCTATCACATTGATTTTTGCCTTGTCAACCTCTAAACCTGCACTAGAGACTTTGTGACCAAGCATAATTCCCTCTTTCACCATGAAGTGACACTTCTCCTAGTTTAGCACAAAATGGGCTTGTTTGCATCAAATAAGCATTTGCTCAAAATTTGCAAGACAAGATTCGAATGAATCTCCAAATACTAAAAAATCGTCCATGAAAACTTCCATGGAGATTTCAAGCATGTTTTGAAAGATAGAGATCATGCACCTTTGAAAGGTTGCTGGTGCATTGCAAAGACCAAAAGGTATATGCTTGTAGGCGTAGGTTCCATAGGGACAGGTGAATGTGGTCTTTTCTTTATCGGCAGGTTCGATTGGAATTTGAAAATATGACAACCCAAGAATTTCCGTTTAATAAGTTAGCCGTTTCTGTATAGTAATTTAAATTTTTAAATGTTTCGTTTAGCTTTACCGTTTAACCGAGAAGTTGTTTCATTATTATCTGAGAATCATCTCAGGGAGCGAGCCGGGATACCAAACGTCGTAGTATTTTGGCAATAGCCGCGTTTTTATGTTTTAAAGCAATATTTAAAATTTTATAATTTTCCGTATTACCGTTACTCGTTTCGTTAATTACGTGATCCTTGGAATTTAACCATACTTTGTTGTGCATGCATGCTTGGAAATTAATTCATCAACTAACACTATGATACTAGAATGTGGGAAATTATTTTGGTCCCCCTTTTTGCCTTGATCCAACCGAATACACATACATATACATGCATAGGGTGCCAAAATTTTGAAAAATATGCCTAGACAAACTTCCATCAAATAGGGAACAACCTTGTACCATGAAAGCTTGTGATTTGTGGATCATTTTGGTCCCATTGGCTCTCTTGTCTTGATTTTGGTACACACACACACACACTAGTAGTGTGTGAAGTAAACATTTTGGTATATAATCCATATCATATCCATTTATTCATTCATAACACACACTACTCTTTCTTTCTTTTCCTCTCTTTGCCGAAACACCAAACACACACAAACCCATTTTGTTTTTAATCTTTGATCATCCACTCGAAGATATATTGTTCGTGTTGTTTGTTAGTTCATCCGAGTAATTTATATAACAACGTTTGGGTTGTTTTTGATTTCTAATCCACCTTTCGTCGTGTTTCTTTGTAAGTCATCTTTACTTTTTCATAAATAAGTTGTACTTTTGCATTCATATGATCATTTCAAACAAGGTGTACAAAGCGGATCGTTGTGAAAATCATTATCTAGTTTTCTATAAAACTACAAGTCTCAAAGTTTAATATTTTTGTTTATAAATGAAGAAAATAAAAATTAGTTGTACTTTTGCATTTAAAAGTTCATTGTGACTATGTTGATATATATATTGCTATTACTACGGCTATATCGATTATTTAAAGATTTATCGTATGTTGAGTTAAATATCGTTGGCGAAAAGATTAAGTTAGAGGTTGGATTAGTTGTAAGCGTAAGTTGAATGTCGAAGAGGTTTAGGTTTAGAACGGATTTGTTGCAATATTTGAGGTGTTGTCGAAAATAGATCGGATATACTTTCGAGTCAATAAAGATGTACCTTAATAAAACGGATATTTTTCCGAGTCAAGGGGATAAAAATGGAAGTTGATATTTTTAAAAGGTCTTGCAAAAGTTCGTAAACTTAAAAAATGCGTAGAAATATACCTTTTTATATCAAACTTATTGATAAAGAAGTATAAAAACTTGTAAAGTGCCAGTTTAGGTCAACATTTTTAGTTATTGAGTCAACATTGATGTGTCGAAATGCACTAAAAGACGAAATAACCTAAAAGACAAAATACAATAAAAAACAAAATACACTAAAAGACGAAATACACTAAAAGAGGAAATACACTAAAAGATTAAATACACTAAAAGAAGAAATACACTAAAAGACGAAATACACTAAAAGACAAAATACACTAAAAGACAAAATACACTAAAAGACGAAATATTTTCTAAGATGTTTTGAAGTGCCGAGACTTGTCAAAACTTATAACTTTCGAAAGTACGTTTTAAAAAGGGATACGCCGTGTCTACTCGTGCTCGGATGATCAGTTCTTGCGTTAAGCGTTATTCGTTGTACATCATTCTTAAACGACGACTATATGATAGGTTGTCGCTTGAACCGTGAGATTCATTTTCACTTGATTGATTCCTTTTGATCCCTACCCTAAAAGGTATGAGATCATAGCCCCACTCTATTACTCCGTTTTGACGTAAATGATTTTATAACTTGGGTGAGTAACATTGCTGTTTTTAAAAACTAGACACAAGTACTTTGCGGAGAATATTTCCCTGTCTACTGTTGCTAAGGTAGCGTTTTAGACCACTACCGCCCCACTTAGTCAAGAATTGTCAATCTCTTAACTGGGAGGACCGTCGAGGAGCGCGAGTGTTAGTAAATAGGACTATTGGGAAACCCCCCCTAATTATCCCTACCCGTAGTGAGTAGCGCTCACTACCCACGGGTCTACGGATATATAAACCATGTCGAAACATAAGAAGGTAGACCATGGTCAGTTACCTTGGGGGCTTGTTTCAACCTAGCAATATACTATGCTATAAACGTACTTAGCTCGTGTCATGAGCTTAGCGCAACGTACATTACTTGTTTTATGTGAATTTTGTATCTGTTATAATAGTTTCAAACGTGTTGATATCCTTGTGTTCCACTTAATAACGTATTGAACTAAACCTATAAATTTCACTCAACTTTATGTTACGTTTTAACAAGTATTTCTCTCAGTGCTTAGCATAGATGTTTTGATTGTACTTATGTGAAGCTATATTTCCTGAACAGGTTTTACTCAGAGATTTATCTATGTCTAATAAATACCGTTGTTGAATTTATTAAGCTTCCGCATTTAACTTTGAATCTTATAAATTTAATCGATGAAAACTTAATAAAAGCGTAGAGTGCTTTTCAATACGTATGCAACGGTGTTTATTTTCAAACCGTACCCTAGAGGTCGTTCTTTATGCTTTGTACTTGAAGATGGTCAATTAAGTCACCCTCCAGACCGTATTCCGTCCAGGCCCTGTCTGGGGGTGTGACAGTTTGGTATCAAAGCCAAGGTTAAAGAGAACCAGGTAGTATAAACTATCTGGACTATGAACTAAATGTGTATCCTAACATGATTAAGTGCCTACTGAACCTTACTTAAGTACGTATCATAACTAAGTCCTACGAAATAAATATTACATATTAAATACTAAGTATATCTAATATTTCTAAGTGTTTCTTATTTCATCCTATCATGACGTGCTCGATGACTCATTCATTCATTCATTCACTTTGCATTCATTCCAGTTACCCATTTCACCCATTCAAATTTTTTGCCTCATGCATGGTTGAAATAAAGATGATTTAGTATGAACTTTGCTTGTATGGGTTATGGCAATTTCATTTATCATGATTTCTTTCGTATTCATTAGAGGATAGCGTGGGACACCTGCTGAAGCGAGTGATCATGTTCGGTACTAATCCCTTACTACTATTCCTGACACCATACTAGGTGATTAACCACCGCGCTACTCAGACTGACACACTATGACACCACAGAGACACCTATCATAGCACCTACTATACCACCATCCCCAGACTATACACCAGCTTCTCCTGATTACTCACCTGCATCTGATTCAGAGTCTGATCTATCTGAGGATCCATCATCAGACCATATACCACCATTACCAGCTATCTCACCATTTTTATCATCGGATGATGACACCACAGACAGTGATACACCAGATACAGAAACACACAGGGGACTAAGACAAACACCAAGCACATGGGACGCCAACCATCACCTACCAATGGTACGCCTTTCACTGAGGATTATCCACTTTCTACCCAGAGATCACCTATCATACCTCGTCGTCAATTAATACCTATCACCTGGACAGCCTATCCTCATGGTCGACCGTACCGCTACCATCTTAATGGCCGATACACATGAATGACAGTGGGGGGAGGAAGAGGTTAGACTGTTACCCACATCATCAACTTGCAATGAGACATTCTGCCGAACAATCTTCTTTAGATTCTTCATCAGAGGCATCACCAATTTTACATTCGGATGCATTCATCTAATCCAACTATGAACACCATTGTCAGATCAATTCTATACCAATTTAATCGATACTTTCTGCGGGGCCATCTCGCAAGAGACGTAGGTCCCCCATGACATCTGTACCTGCATTATCACTTGTATCCGGAGCTTTATCTCCTGTCCGTCAGATTTGATACCATCGCCTAAGAGGTTTTAAGATTCTGGTTATTGGAAGATTAGAGGTTGATCATAGAGAATTAAGTTTGAGGGAATAATCTATTGTCATGGTTAGTAATGAGCTCACTTAGAGCAGGATATCGATCCCGAGATTCAGGCAGAGATTGATGAGTGTATTGCTTACGCAGATGCTCTTATGGATAGAGGTATTGGATGCTAAGTTGTTAGTTGAGGTATTGATCGAGATGTAGCAAAGACGGGTATGAGATTACCGTTTGAGGCAGAGTTGAGAGGGTTATGCATCCTGGGATGCCAAGGATATTCATGAGCCTGCTCCTGTAGGGAGCAGTAGAGTCTACTATAGAGACATTAGGAGATTTATTTACAAGGTTCCATGATCACACTATATGCTATCCCAGTCCATCGTAAACAGGCTATTGCGAGGAGATCAGAAGAGAGCATGGACATAGGATATTGTTGGGGGTTAAGATCGGCAGTTATTGCGTTGACTGAGAGGATTGTCTGATTTGAGAGGGATAACAGAGGCTTAGAGACACCGAGAGTGATGAGAGTCGAGAGTTGACCGCCTCAGCGCGGCATGTCCCACTAAGCAAGAGAGTTGAGGCAGATGCGACGACTTTGATTTTATGATCGAGTAAGAGTTGGCAGACTTGAGGCGTGTGCTAGGAAGCACATGGGCTACCGTCCTTAGAGATGTTCGTTAGTATTGCAGCATTGAGTAGTAGAGTTTAGTAATGACCGTAGTGTTAGAACTTGTCTTTTCTGTATTTGAAACGTTGTGATGTAATCACAAATGTAATGATGAAAATGAAATTGATATTTATCTATGATATGATGTCATGATTTGATTTACTTATGCTCTTGTGTCATGCATTATAGGGTTTCCGTGAATATATTTCGATCATGTATTTTCTATGTGAATTAACCGTAAATTTTATGTAACACCGTTAGTGATCTCGCATCACCTAGAAATCTTACCAAGCGTTATATTGTTATGTTGTAGGAAGATGCCTAACACCCGATCTGGAGCGTCCATGACTCATGAGGAGGTTGAAGAATTGGTTACCCGCCGAGTAGCTGAAGAGATGGAGGCTCGTGAAGCCGCGATGAACCTTGAACCCATGAATGAGAATGGGGATGAACAAGAAGGTGGAAATGGAGGTAACGGAGGAAATGGAAATGGAGGTAACGGAGGAAATGGAAATGGAGGAAACGGAGGAAATGGAAATGGAGGAAACGGAGAAAACAGAAATGGAGGAAATGGACACAGGAATGGAAACCATGGCATGAATTATGGAGGTTTCATGCCAGTGGCTCGAGAGTGCACTTTCCAAGACTTTTTGAAGTGTAAGCCACAAAATTTCTCGGGAACCGAAGGCGTTGTTGGATTGACCCGCTGGTTTGAGAAGATGGAGACTGTGTTCAATATCAGTAATTGTCCACCGAAGTATCAAGTGAAATATGCTACATGCACACTGCAGGACAGTGCTTTGACCTGGTGGAACTCTCATAAGAGAACCATTGGTGTTGAGGCTGCATATGCCATGAATTGGGTTGAACTGATGAAGTTGATGACAGAAGTGTACTGTCCAAGGAATGAAATCCAGAAGATGGAGACTGAATTGTGGAATCTGACCGTGAAAGGAAACGACTTGACTGCTTACACTCAAAGGTTTCAGGAGTTGATTTTGTTGTGTACTAGAATGGTCCCTGATGAAGAAGACAGAGTGGAAAGGTTTATTGGAGGTTTACCGGACAACATTCAAGGGAATGTGATTGCTGCGAATCCAGCCAGACTCCAAGATGCTATACGCATTGCTAACCAATTGATGGACAAGAAGGTCCAGGGTTATGCTGCAAGGAGTGCTGAGAATAAGAGGAGGATGGAGAGTAACCTAAGGGATAACCGTGGACAGCAACCGCCGTTCAAGAGGCAAAATACTAGTGGGCAGAATGTGGCCAGAGCTTATACGGCTGGGAACAATGAAAGAAAGGGGTATGCTGGGCCACTACCCTACTGCAATAAGTGCAGGTTGCACCATGAAGGGTTGTGTACTATGAGGTATGGAAACTGTAAGAAGGTTGGACATCAGACTAGGGATTGTAGGGCTGCTATTGCTCCAAACACTCAGAGGGCTCCAGTTGGAAATCAGCAGGGTATTATTTGTTATGAGTGTGGAAGACCAGGACATTTCAGGAGGGATTGTCCTAAGTTGAGGAATCAAAACCGTGGAAACCAGACAAGAAACAAGAATGGAAACAAGACTGGAAACCAGACTGGAGGTAACGAAACTACGGCGAGAGCTTACGCCATTGGTGGAGGAGGAACAAACCTTGATTCCAACGTTGTCACGGGTACGTTTCTTCTCGATAACTATTATGCTTCTATGTTATTCGATTCGGGTGCCGATAGAAGTTTTGTGTCGACTACCTTTAGTGCTTTGCTCGATGTTACACCAACCACTTTAGACACCAGTTATGCCGTAGAACTTGCCGATGGAAGAATTTCAGAAACAAATATTGTTCTTAGAGGTTGCACGTTAGGATTATTATGTCATCCGTTCGACATAGATCTAATGCCCGTAAAGCTTGGTAGTTTTGACGTCATTATTGGTATGGATTGGTTGGCGAAGTATCACGCGTTGATCGTTTGTGACGAGAAGGTTGTTCGTATTCCTTATGAAAATGAGGTGTTGATAATCCGAGGTGATCATTGCGACAGCGGACGTAAGTTGAATATCATATCGTGCACGAAGACCCAAAAGTATATCGAGAAAGGATGTCAAATTTATCTAGCACAAGTTACGTCCAAGAAAGCTGAGGATAAGTCAGAGGAGAGGCGACTTGAGGATGTGCCAATTGTACGGGAATTTCCGGAAGTCTTTCCAGAAGACTTTCCTGGATTACCGCTTGCTCGACAAGTTGAATTTCAAATCGACTTAGTCCCTGGTGCTGCACCTGTAGCACGAGCACCGTATCGATTAGCACCAGCCGAAATGCAAGAGTTATCCACTCAATTGTAATAACTTTCTGACAAAGGATTTATAAGACCTAGTTCCTCACCCTGGGGAGCTCCGGTTTGGTTTATCAAAAAGAAATATGGATCTTTTCGGATGTGTATCAACTACCGTGAACTAAACAAACTTACTGTGAAGAACCGATACCCACTTCCGAGAATCAACGACTTGTTTGATCAACTCTAAGGGTCACGATGAGTCCTACTTCTAAGATCGACCTGAGATCTGGTTATCTAATATGTGAGAAATCACATATCCTTTCTATATAAAAAATGGACGTAAAAATAAACAAATTGTACAAATTATGCTTGTATATTGCTTGTTTTGTCATTTGTGATGTGTATGTACGGATAATGCAAAAAATCACAAGAAAACGGTCAAAACCGGACAAACACGGACACAGGAATGGATAGAGTGCACAAGAGCCGGAAATTTCTAGCAAAAAGTCATCAAAAGTCAACTCTTGGTCAACAATTGGTCAACTCACAAAAGACAAAATCCTCAAAATAAATATCCCAAAATGGCCCTTATTGTATACCTCATTTTCAATCACAATTGTTCCCTAAACCCTAACACGTTATCAATCTCTTTTTATTAAAGAGATAACAGGTCACGTGATCTCATATATAAACCAAAAACCGGCCCATTCCATTTTAATAAAACCATGGCCCAATCCTTTTTACCCGGGCCCAAATCAAACCCACTCAGTCAAACAAAGTTATAAAAAGAAAAGAAAAGGGCGCGGGAATCTGTTTTACTGTTCATCGTCGTTCTCCTCCACCATTACCCTACACAAAATAAAGGGTAAAATGCAATTGACGTGGCCAAAAGAAGATTCCAAGTACTAAGCCACAACTCAGCAAAGCAAAACGTCACATCTCAGCTATGATTGGTCAAGAAGGATAAAGGAATGACACGTGGGCTCCTAACAAACACACAAGAAGTGGAAAATTACACTAAATCCAGTGTAATAAAAGCACAAAGCCTCTGACACAAGGAATGCCACGCTGGCAATCAGTGTGCTCACACTTTGATCCAACGGATAAGAAAGAGTATCAAATGATTGCAAGAATTGAAGGGCCAAGATTTAGAGATCAAGGAGGAGTGTGTAAGGGCGTGGAAACCTCCTCTCTTGCCTATAAAAGGAGCTCAGTCCTCACTCCACATGGATATCTAGCTTAATCTTCTTTTTCAGTTTTTAGTTTTTAATATCTTATTTTTATGTAATATTTAGCTTATTGTCTTTTCATTTAAATGTAATCTTCTTCTTTTAAGCTTGTATTCAGTCTTAATATCAATAAAAGTTCTGTTTTCATATTGTTCATTAGTTAATTCTTGTTTTTACTCAAATGCATAATGGTTTAAAAAGTTTTTTTATACTCTGACAAAGCTCAATAAGCTCTCAAATTTATTCATAAACTTGCTATACTCTCAGTTAAAGTCTTAAAGCTTAACTGAGCATATTTACACTCAAATTTCACCCCAAATTTACCACAGCTTATAATATGGAAGGGAAGCCAGATCTGGATGGGCTTCCAGGACCTCCACCAGCTTATCCTAAGATAAGCTAGCTCAAAAGAGCATTTATAAGCCTTGTTTGTGCAAATGCATCTTTTGAGTTCATATTTCTCTCTTTTATAGCTTAAAACAGCTCTATAGTTTAAAATCTGCTTAAATTAGCTTAATACTTGCTTATTTCTGTTTAAATTTGCTTAGTAGTGCTTATTATACATGTTTCATGCTTATTCAGTTAATTTGATTGAATAGATCTTAATTTCTTAAAATCTGTCATAAATTAGTGAAAAACCAAAAATATTAGCATAATTGAGTAGCTTATTATTCTGGCTTATTTGTTTATTAAAAGTTGTTCTTTAGGTCTGTTTTTAGCTTATCATTGTCTGGTATTTGCAATTTGTACCTAAGTCACAAATTTCATAAGTCTAAAAAAAGTTTGAGATAATTAAAGGGGTGTTTGGGCCAGTAGTTATAATGGGTGAAAACGGGTCAAAACCTGTTTTGTACTTTTGATGCAACTTTGATTAGGTAAAATTAAGTCCTAAAACTCAGTTTGGTTAGGTTTTTAGGTGTTAAATCTCAAAATCAAGGTTTTAAGAGTTCATTGTGTGAATTTGTTAAGTTGTAGCTTATTTTAGTTGCTTATTTGATTGTGCTTTATCTATTTGTGTTTTGGTGTTCATAAATGTGTTATAAAGGTTAGAAGCAAAGCTCTAAACCTGCAAGATAGTTTTGAGTATTTGCCAAAACTGTCTTAGATTGTTAAGTGTTGAAAATTTGAGAAAATGCTTTTTCTCATGCTTATTATTGCTTATTGTGAATTTCAAAATGCTTTTAGATTATTGATTATTGTTCTTTAAGGTCCAAATTTAATCTGTTTGAAGGTCTGAGATCCATAAGGATCCTTTTGTTTGCTTATTTTTAAGCTCAAAATTGTTGTTTTTCAAAACCCATGCCCTGCACCAGGGCACTTTAGTACTTTTCATTTGTCTTTTTTATTGCTTATCTTTTTTTTCAAACCAAAATGTCTTTGCTAAATCTAAAAGCCCATAAGCCAATCTTTCAAATGGTGTAAGTTTCAGGTCCATAAGGATCCATCTTTGAGCTTATTTTTAAGCTCAAAAGTGCCCCCTTTATGTTTGTATGCAGTTTTTTCTAGCTTAAGTGCTATTTGGC
This sequence comes from Tanacetum coccineum, assembly GCA_026074375.1. Taxonomy (NCBI): domain Eukaryota; kingdom Viridiplantae; phylum Streptophyta; class Magnoliopsida; order Asterales; family Asteraceae; genus Tanacetum; species Tanacetum coccineum. The sequence continues at coordinate 47,237 of BQNB010006159.1, read as the reverse complement.
TTATTTGTGCTTATCTGCTTATTTTTCTAGCTTATTTAGGTTTAATTTAGCTTATTAGGTTAGTTTAAGTCAATGTTAGCTTATTTCCTTTAGAGTAGAGCTTATTTGAGCTTATTTGCTATTTAGCCTAAAAATTCTAAGTGTTTTAGCTTTTTAAGTATTCTGCCTTCTTTAGCTTAATATAGTTGCTTATTTTTGATCATTTAAGCTTATTAGGGGTAGTTAGGTATTTTTCATAGCTTATTTGTCATTTTCATTAGCTTATTTGATCATAAAAAGCTTAACAGATAGGCCATTTTAGCCTTTTAGTATATAAGCAAACCGTCACCCTTTAAAGCTTATTGCTGTGCTTATTTGTGATTTATAAAAATAGTGTCTTTTCAAAAGTGGTTATTTTTCAGTATTCTAAAAAGTTGTTAAAAAAATGGCATTTAAAAAGCAAAAGGGGAATTGGGGAAGTTGAGGGTGAGCAGGACTCGAACCCTCAACCTCAACCCATTTCAACCCTTTCACACACACACACACTCTTTACCGCTGCGCCCTTGGGACTTTTTCGTTAAAGTCTCAAGGGCCTTGGTATTTAACACCTTTTTGAGGCCCATTTCCATAAATAAGCCGTAGCTTATTTGTGGCTTTTTAGAGCTTATTCGTTAAGCTGGGACATCCAGCTTATTTTTCCTAGGCCTTTCACATCATTTAGGACTTTTCCTGTTTTTTTAGAATTTTTCATTCTTATTTGTTATTTTTAATCATTTTTCGTAGGTTAAAAATTTAAAAAGTCATTAAAAAATAGAAAAAGTTTTTAGAAAATTACAAAAAAATAGTTTTTAGTTTTAGATTAAATACTTTTAGGTTTACAAGCATTAAAAATTATTGATACCCGAACTTTTTAAGTTTTTTTTTGATTTTTAGCTTTTAAAATTATTTTAAAAAATAGATTTTTTTATTATAAAAAGTATAAAAAATTGTTTTCTGTAGTTTTTAATCAAATTTAAGACTTTTCTAAGGGTAGAATGTCCATTTTTAGAATTTTTAGTATTAATTTTCATATATTCTAGAATTTTAAATAGATTAAATTAGATTTTAATTCATAAAAAATATTAAAAAGCCAAAAAATATATATCTTTTTTAGAAAATTTTCTTTTGTAATTAAGACTTATAAAAACTAAAAAGATCAATCTAGGACTTAATTTTGATAATTTAGGGTTTTTAGGTCCCGTTTAGGATTCTCGTTTTGCGTTTTTAGTTAAAATTTGTCTTGCCTTAAGTGTATTTAAGTTTTTGCCTTAGTTTTCCCGTAGCTTTAGATAATCAATATCAATCTTGTTCCATTCAAGCATCGATTCTCAAAATGACTTTCGACTTTCAATTGCATTCCTCGTTGGGGAAACGACCCGGGAATCATACTCCCGGATTACTATAATTGTTATTTTTTTATTCTTACCCCCCTTATATTTATATATTTATATAATTATTTTATATTTATATATTATATATTATAAAAAGGTGTAGATCAATATTGATCAGTTTTTGGCGTCATTGCCGGGGAGGGGTGTATCCGATTGTTGAAGCCGTTTGAAAATTTTTGTTTGAAGATCCTTCCGTGTGAAGTTATTTTATTTATTTTCTTATAAAAAAATACAAAAAAAAGATTTTTTTTATTTAGTATAATTATACTATAAAAAAAACCTAAAATATAAAAACATTATCCATAAAAAATAATAAAAAATTATCAAGTTGGTAAAAGAACACCAACATATAATACTTTCAACTAAAGTATTATCCATTAATAAGTTCCCGAACCAAAGAATCAAAAACTTACCTTTTGTGTCTCTCGCGAGGTACGGCTCACCTTTTAAAGTTAAACAAACTCCTTTGTGCATTTTTCTTTT